>NTHP01000602.1:283080-296404 GCA_003416845.1 Oplegnathus fasciatus
GACGTCTCAAGAATCTGCTGGGAGTACCTTTTCTGTATGCACACATATTTTTCAAAATTCATTTATCCTCAGGCAAATCAACGCTACTATGAGCTTGTTTTATTCATTTACTCATTTATTTACTGTTTTGTTTGTTTCAGCAAGAGCTATTGGACTTGTACACATTAAATCTGCACCGCATTGAAAAGGATGTCCAGCGCTGTGACAGAAACTATTGGTACTTCACTCCTGCCAATCTGGAGAAACTGCGCAACATCATGTGCAGGTAAAACACTACTAACACGTACTGTCTGTGTAGCCAAAGCCTGATGTATCTTATTCCTCTGTGCCTTAAAGCTCCTTTGTTGTCCAAAAACACATCAATGAGCCACATTGTTGCACTGTGTGACATGTTGCTTCATGAATACTCACTAGAGCACCAAATGTGTGTCAATCCGCAGCTGAAAATAGTCCCCAGAAATGCTACATTTAGACCTGTTTGAGTAACATTTCCTAAAAACTACAGTTCCCATCTGTTTCAGGAAATTGTGCAGCCCTTTTTAAATATGAAACTATACATGTGTGATCTGTTTTTAAAAATTTAGATCTTCAGTAGGAACAAATGGGTTTGGGGCTGAGTGCCACAGACAGGGTAGGGAAGTCAGAAAGTAAAGAGAGACAGACTAACACATTGTAACACATTGTTGGTTTTGGTCTTTTCGTAGCATTTGCTGACAGTAAGAAAAATCGAAATAGAATTTCAGGCTTATCCTCAAACATTAATAGATTTTTTCCTGAATGGCAGTAGTAGTGAAATTATATTAAACAATAGAGACTTCATTCTTCTCCCTAGTGCACCTTCACATAAGCACACCTAAAGGGCCACTATTAATAGGAAAAATAAGGGCTGGTCTGCCCCATACCGAGGACCTCCTAGTATTAAATGTACATCTTAGAGAAGCCTAATTATGTAAACGTGAATGGTAATAGTAGATGTCTGCACTCCAACAGTAGCTGCCTTGAAAAAAGATGAATATTATTTTAAAAATATGGAAATGCCTCCAAATCTGGACAGCAGCAAATGACTCAGGTTGAGTTCAGTTAAGTTCACTCCTGTCGGTTGTACATTTGCAGCTATATCTGGAAGCACCTTGACATCGGTTACGTACAGGGCATGTGTGATCTGCTGGCTCCACTTCTAGTCATTCTGGATGATGGTGAGTCAACACTCTGAATCACTTCTTATTTTCCCTCTTCTCTGACATTTGGTGTATTTTTACAGTTATTGATGGAACAACAGAGTTGCCCACTCACTTTCTCACTCCACACTTCCTCTCTCTTGTTCCCTCCTTTCAGAGGCCATGGCCTTCAGCTGTTTCACCGAGCTCATGAAGAGAATGAATCAAAACTTTCCACACGGAGGAGCTATGGATACCCACTTTGCCAACATGCGCTCTCTAATCCAGGTGACACAGCGCCAGTAAAGTCTTTACTCATACTGTAGCAGTCAAGTACCACTAAATCCATTCATCACCCACAAACGCCCCACTTTTTCACACTTCTGATCCCCTCTCTGTACAGATCCTGGATTCTGAGGTGTTTGAGCTAATGCACCAGAACGGAGACTACACCCACTTCTACTTCTGCTACCGCTGGTTTCTCCTAGACTTCAAGCGAGGTAAATTGAAGCCATGGTGTGAAAGAGTTTGTGCCAATTAGAGGAGTAGGAGATTCGCTCCTCTTTAAGCCCTCTTTGTGGATAAAATGCCAAACCACTTGGCAGCTTGCTAACAAGACATGTAGTTATTAAGGCTTGGAAAGGATTTAGAAGTTGTATTTTTGGAAAACCTTTTCTGGGAGTTGCTTATGAAATAATTGGCATGAACTGCCGTTGCATGGAGAGGTTTTATAATTAATTCTGCTTTATTCTAAAGCTTCAACTATGGACTATCTCATTTTCTGTAAACTTTCTCACATGGGTATCTCAGTTTATCCTCTCAAACACCTGCTTCCACTTTTATCTCTCTGATAACTCCGCTTCCTACAAACTCACCTCCCGTCCGAGCCCTTAAACACTGACGTGGCTCAACTCCCGTTCCTTTGTGCGCTTTGTCTTCCAGAGCTGGTGTATGATGACGTGTTCGCAGTCTGGGAAACCATCTGGGCGGCCAAGTACGCCTCCTCTAGTCACTTTGTCCTCTTCATTGCCCTGGCGCTGGTGGAGATCTACAGGGACATCATCCTGGAGAACAACATGGACTTCACTGACATTATTAAGTTCTTCAATGGTAAAACATGTTGCCTTACAACTGATGTTCACATATACTCCTCTGATTTTACACTTTAAAGATCAGTTTACTCGTCATGGGGAGTACTATTCAGTCTGCCAAAACAGTTGTTTTGTCAAGTCTGAGTAAATAACCTAAAAGTGATGTCACCGATGTTGTCCATTTGTTTTTAAATCTGTCTGTTGCAATTGAAAGATCATTTTGTTTTAGTCTGACGTGGCGTCCATGTTTTTGGAGAGAGTTATTTTGCCCAAACCAATCAGCATCAAGTGATTGTGTTTGTCACGTCAGTGTCACTTTCAGTCGGCACAGAAGCTGAATTAGTGGTTGCTAGGAGTGGTTAACTAAGCATTTTTCATGTGGATCAGAGAAATATGCAGATTTAACAGTTGTTATCACTGTCAACTGTCACCATTTATGTGGCAGTCTTTCTGTCACCATTTGTTTTTTTAGATTCTGCACAGGAAAAAGGCTCTGACTGGCTTTGTTGTTTTTCCAACCAGGGAAACAGCCATCAGTGAGCACAACAACAGTGTTTGAATCTCTGAATTTCTGTACACATCTCAGATTTGTTCAGAGCTACAACTTTATGGAAGTGCAACTAAATCACTTCAGTACTTTAACTTTAATCCACTGGAACCTGATGCTTCACTTCAAATAAAAAAAACTTAAAAAAAAAACATAAAGCGTATGATAACTTGATTTACAAACTAGCTGTAGGCTAATAAAATGAGGAATGACTATAAAACAGTACTACTCTGCATGTTTAGCATATGATTATAATGGCTAATATAAGTCTTTCTTCTGTTATAGGACATAATTTGGACCAGAGCAAACTATGTTAATTCATTCAAGTGTTACAGCATGCATACACCTGAGTCTAACTCACTGATTTTATTTTGTTTTCAAATGCAACCTGATAAACTTCCAGGATTCATTTTATCAACACAAACTTTTAGTAAAAACATGATTTGCTATATTTAAATGGGCTAAAACGACACACAGAACTAAATGTGAGAAAAATGGCAGCCTTTGTTATAAATGATTTGAGTTGTTTCATCATGTTTTATAAAATGACCATCAGCTCCGTTTTCAGAATATTGAAGAACTGACACTGTTCAGATGTTCTTCAGACATTTAAGGAAATATATTCCCTCTATTCGTGTGGTTTTTATTTTTGACGTAACTTGACCTTTGACTTAAACTCACATGTTTCTTTGTCTTTCAGAAATGGCAGAGCACCACAACATAAAGCAGATTTTGACCCAGGCCAGAGATCTGGTGTGCAAGGTCCAGATGCTGATAGAGAACAAGTGATTGTGCTGTTTGTCTTCTTTTGCTTCCAAGTAAAGTGTGAACGGCTGTAGCAGCACACGAGTAAAATACATATGAGCACACACGCTCTCTCTCTCACACACACACGCGCGCACACGCACACACACACACACACACACACACTACACAAAGCCTTTACAATCACAGTTTGCTGCTATGAGCCTTATTGACTGTATCCACGATGTTGTTTGTGTTGTCAGCAGGTGTATGAGAATATTATGCTTCATATTTGTCAGTATGTTCAAGTGAAAACAAACGTATCTGAAAAACTATTTGTTTAATTTCTAAAATATTTTTGTCAGAAATCCCTTAAGTGTCAATCTTAATCCGAGTGCACTTAATATTTTGAGATAAGGATGGTTTTAGTTGCACATTTCAAACCAAAATGCAGAGCTGAATTCAACCAGAGACTATATTTATGAGGAAAAATACATTGTGATAATAGTTTATAATAATTATTTTAATAGTCAAAGTCTATTCTACCCCTCTTCCTATTCCTAATGAAGGAAAGAATGTCAGCAGACTTTTCATTTTCTTTAAATACAACACCCCTAAAGCTAATTAATTTTCACTGATGACTGATTCAGACCTCGTAGTCCAAGATGTAACCCAAACTCTAGTTCCGTTAACCACACAACATTAAGAATAATTTAGCTTTTAGCACCATGTCAGTGATTTAGCATCCAACAGTGTTTTTAATGTCCTTGAACTGCCTTGTCTGCCAAATATTATGTCTTTATTTGTTATGTGTGAACTGTACTGTACTGAGAGAAAAATGTGTTTAACTTATGAGAATTATTATGTTAACACTTGTAGAATCATAACCTAATATTTAAGTGACTTATGGATGTGTGGGTGGAGATTTATATAAAGCAACGAGCCTGATTTGATAGTCCTCTTTAAGTTATTTTTCATTATCCAGTGAACCACTGTATATTTTGTAAATTGTGCAGTTTCCTCACCTTGATTTTTGTCTTGTATTGTCTGCTGCCTGTTTGTTGAATCAAATGTTTGAACTGGGGAAGATCAGATGAAACGGTGATGATGTTTAGTCACAGTGGCCAAAGGAAAAGTTCTGTGGTTCCACATGTTATTCAGATTATTTAGTGTGAGAGTGACTTAAACAGAGAGGTGAAAATGAGAGGTAAAGTTTCAAAATTATTTGCAAATGACCTGATTTTATGAGGGGAAACTGTTTTGATGTTTTGGCAGATTTGGGGCTTGTGAGGACATACAGTATATATGCTTTTAACCCGTTAAATTAATACTAACGTCGGTCTCAGTTACCGACATTCATGCTCGTCATTCATTGCCTAAAACTCCACTCAGTTGGTCTTCAGGTGTTGCTTTATGAATGTGGTAAGATGAATTGCTTTTAATATTGATGTTTCTTTGTGAATGCTAGCCGCTATCAGAAAACCTATTTTAATTTATTGTAACGTTTATTTGCAAAAGTATTTATTTATTTATTTATTCATTCATTTTGTCATTCAGATGCTGCTTCGTTTGTAAAGCTGATATTTTTATTTCGTGGCCAGTTCTAAATGTGTACTGTAAAACAATCAAATTCTATACTAAGAGTTCATATATATATAAATATATAAATATATATATATATATATATATATTAAATGGTATATGTTCTTGTAATAAAACAATAAAAATGGAATCATCATTATTTTTCCAAAACCTGTTGTAATGTGCATTTTACTCAGTTCAAACTGTGGCGAGGGTCAGAATAAACATGATCAGTATATGCATCAGTTTTCCTCTAGCGCCACCATGAGGTTGATATCGACATCAGCGTGAAAGACTGTTTCACCACAACTATTGGACTGATTGTCATGCAGACATCCATGTTCCCCTCAAGACGAACTGGAATAACTTTGGTGATCTCTTAAAGCTCCTGTATGTAACAATTTACATGTATTAAGCGTTTTTTAATTGTTTTTTTTGTCGCCAATGTGTGAGCAGATTGTAACATAACTTAAAAAATGAGACCTTCCCCAACTTTCTCGGTTGCCTGTAACAGCCTGTAGACTGATTTCTATGTAAAGGACTCGGGATGTTTTTTCCCCGGAAAATCCAACGCAGCACGTTCTCACTCCCAACTCATAACTGGTCACGGTGTCATTTTTCAACGTGCAGGGTAGTGTGATAATCCGAAAGTTACATACAGAACCTTTAACTTTTCATGCAGGTCAAAGTTGAAGTTGTCCAATGCTTTCTTTTATGACAAGATACCTGCAAAACTAAGACATTCCCATTAACCCTCAGCTGCTCTTTATTAGTACTGCTAATTATGAAATGTCAGGATACTAATATGCTAAACTAAGATAGTGAAACTTCTAACCATGTAACATCAGCATGTTTGGCATTATCATTGTAAACATGTTAGCAGGCTGTGGTTAGCATTTAGCTCATAGTGCTGATGTATGTACTCACTGAGCTGCTGGCATGGCTGTTGACTCCTAACGAAAAAGCTATCGCCCGAACAGGGACTTGAACCCTGGACCCTCAGATTAAAAGTCTGATGCTCTACCGACTGAGCTATCCGGGCGCTTCGACACGTTTATGATAGCCATTACGGTTAAATAAATAATGTGATATAGTGTGGATAGATTTGTTTCTTTCTTTGTCAATTAACTACTATTTACCGGTAACCGGTACCGATTTCACGACGTTTTCAGTGTCTTTCAAATATATCATATTTTTGCTAAGGAAGGTTAAGTATTTAATAGAATAATATTCCTCCACATTTAAGACGACTTCACTTTATTTCAACTAAAATGAATCAGTCTGTTGTCTGCCTGGGATACAAGGTAAGCGAAGAAGGAAGTACGTGGAAGATAAACCTCTCGCTCTCCTTCATCCTGCCTCCCCCGAGCTAGCCACAGTAAACCGTTAGTTAGTTAGTTAGTTAGTTAGTTAGCTAGTTAGTTAGTTACATCCATGTAAAGCTAGTTTAGATAAATAACCCAGCACTGACCTTCCTAACGACTTGCTGCAGCTCGTCCAGACAGGACGAAGGGAAGCCAAAGGTGAAATTGGCGTTTTCTGTGTGAAATGCTGCCGTTAGCGCAGGATTACATTCGTCATTCGTGATAGTGGATAATGTAAGAAGTTGTCAATAACGCCACATACGCCATCAAGAAAACGTACATATTTCACCCATATATGTATTTTATGATCGATTTGGCTAGGGGGCACTTTCAGAGCGCCCGGATAGCTCAGTCGGTAGAGCATCAGACTTTTAATCTGAGGGTCCAGGGTTCAAGTCCCTGTTCGGGCGGTAGTTTTCTTCTGTTTTTGTTCGGAGTCTATGGCCATGCTAGAGGCTCTGAGAGTTGTAACAAGGCACTATGAGCTAAATGCGGGACGTGATGGTATCTGTTGTCATCAAATCACGTCTTGTTATTTCCATCTTCCTCCAAAATTGATGTCCAGGGCCCAGTTGTTCAGAAGTAATCTGATTAGATTTCGGCTATGGGATTGGATCAAATCTTGAAAATGGGGTGTTCAAAAGAAAAAAGGATTCTGATCTGGTTTTGATCTGGATCAAACTTTCAGCATGTGTTGTTCAAAGTGTTTTAGTAGGTTTGGGATACCTGTGATCTAAAAAATCAGGATTATCCTGATTCCTGCAGAAGGAAGGATTCAGGGTGGACTTCAGGAACAAAATGTTGTAATGATCAGAATACAGCAGAGTCAATAGTAACTCTCAATTTCTCACCTTTTTCCTCTCTTCTCCTGAGTGCTTCTCCTTCCCCACTTTCCCCCCCCTCCCTTCCACCCCACTTAACGCTCTCTTCTCTTCCAGAGCGCCCGGATAGCTCAGTCGGTAGAGCATCAGACTTTTAATCTGAGGGTCCAGGGTTCAAGTCCCTGTTCGGGCGTTAGCTATTTTCTTAAAGGTCTCTACAGCCCATTCATGGCCCGGAGCATGGCTGCTGTCTACTGTCATCAGGCGACCTTCTGCGGTAAGTAAATAACTCGAGTATTAATAAATAAATAAATGCATAAACATGTAAATATAATAAACAAATGTAGGTGTATGAAAATACACAAATAAATTCAAGACATTTAATTATTTATGTCATGTTTAATCATTAATGTGTATTTCAGTATTTATGCATTTATTTATTTACGTATTTATTTGAGCATTTATGCAATAAATTTATTTTTTATTTCTTTATTATTTTTTAATTATTTATGTCATGTTTAATCATCAACGTGTATTTCAGTATTTATGCATTTATTTATTTATGTATTTATTCCTGTATTTACCCTCAGATTAAAAGTCTGATGCTCTACCGACTGAACTATCCGGGCGCTCTGAGAAAAAAATGGAGCATTAAGTGGGGTGGGGGGAGGGGAAGCACTAAGGAGAAGAGGGGAAAGTTGAGAATCTATCCTACTAGGTGGGCAGACGGTGGACCTGCAGACTTCCTCTGGACCACTGCTCCGCTGTACTTTGAGGCACGTGGTACTGATGTCGGGGGCCAGGCTGTGGGGGTGCAGCAGTGGGGCGTACCTGATCAGTCTGAACTCCAGTCTGTGCACCAAATCCAGCTGGTCCAAGACAGTCTTGCTGTGAGATGTAACCAACTGAACTGCACCTGAGAGTCTGTGTTATCATCAGGTAATATCTGTCCACATCCAGAACCCGGTGGGCTCTCTTGTGGGCTTCAAAGCCTGTAAGCTGTCTCCCACAGCAACTCATATAAAAAACAGGGTTTAAGGAACTTAACGATAACGCAGTAATAAATAATAAATAGCGACTCTATCTGTATCAACATGTATACAATAATAGATAACTAATATTAAAATAAACATGTAAAAACAATTCAACTCTACAAGTTAGCGAAGACAAGTCCTGTTAAAAAACAGTGAGCTAGATACTACAGAGTACCACAACTATTTAAAAAATGACAACCCCTGTCTTGTTTCTTCTCTGTAATAGCCTAAATAAGTTTTAGCCAGCTACTAGCTGACCAAACAAAATCAAGTTGTGTCTGACCTTGTTGTCTTGGAAGATTAACTTCCAAATCAGTTGTGAAGTCTGGAGGCTCCAAGGAGGGTTGGGCGAGCTGGAGTTAGCCTGTCAAAGATGGGAAAGCTGGACATTTTTGAGCAACATGATTGGTTGCGGAACGTGAAATGTCAAATTTTGGACATGGGCCAAAGTGACCGGCTGGGATTTGAGGATAGTATACAGCTGCCATGCTTCAGGGCCACAAATAGGATGTTGACTTTTATTAAAATACAGACGCCCGAACAGGGACTTGAACCCTGGACCCTCAGATTAAAAGTCTGATGCTCTACCGACTGAGCTATCCGGGCGCTCTGTTACTCAAGTCTTCCGTTATACATCATAACCTTATATACTGTAACTATTTCTTTAACGGAGTATACAGTGTTGCATGTCGTCGATTACTTATTTGCACAATAACCGCTATCAGGTATTACAATAGTGCGCCTGCGCCGACGGCAGCATGCGACACAGAAAACGCCGATTTCACAACGTTATCAATGTATTTCAAGGATATCATACTTTTGCTAAGGAAGGTTAAATATTTAGTAGTACAATATTCCTCCACATTTAAGACGACTTCACTGTATTTCAACCAAAACGAATCAGTTTGTTGTCTGCGTGGCGTATAAGCGAAGCAGGAAGTAAGCGGAAGTGAATCCTCTCGCTCTCCTTCGTCCTGCCTCCCCTGGACTAGCTACGGCAAGTCGTTAGCTGCACTCATGTGAAGCTAGTTTAGAGCACAGCATTGATCTTCCTGTTGAGTCAGTCAAGACTCAGAAAATGTGACACTCTTCTTATACAACTCGGGCAAAGCTGGCTTGGTAATTGCGCTGAAAATGTCCGTGTTGAGCCTCACTGCTAAACGCACATGCTGCGGCCTGAAAATCACTCGGCCTTCGTTTAACCTGTTAGCAAACTGTGGCTACTCAGTCACAAACGTGGAGCACAACCATAAGGTAAATTAAAGGACGGGGATTATTATTTCAATTGCAGTCTGTTATTCTGTAGCCAACCTGGGTGTCTTCCTCTAACAGGTACCACAGGTTGCAACATGGGAACCAGTACCAGAGGAGCAACTTCCCCCGGTAAGATCCTCATTAGTAGAGTGCTTGCATGGTGTTAAGTAATGCTTGGTGACCTAATGCCTTTGAATACATGTTATATTTGAGACATTCAGTTGAAAGCTGTGTGTTAAACAACAATCAGGTGCCCATATGTTCATTGAAACATGTTTAGCTTGCTGTAATCATTCCTCCTGTTCATACTGGCCATTAAAACATCCCTTCCTGATCAGAATCAGAATCAGCTTTATTGGCCAGGTATGTGTACACATACAAGGAATCTGAATCCGGGTTTTCATTGCTCTCAATGTACAAACACAGAGATAAGACATACATACAGCTTTAAACAAGGACAACAAGCTCGACAAGGTAAACATAAACATTAAACTACTATGTACAGATATAAATGTATATAAAACAACAATAACATTTGTAGACAGAAAGACAATAGTCCAATGGTGCAGAGTGCTGAGATAAATATGATTACTGTAACAGGTTGCTTTATATACATGAGATAGGTGCATATGACAGTATATACAGTATACACAGTACACACAGTATATACAGTATATACAGGATACATATAAGTAAGTATATAGTAACTTCTTTCTGTGTAAGTCAGAATCCACAGTCCTTGTTACGTACAAAAATGTATTCAGAGTTTTTTATCTGTAGCTAATATTAGGCTTCAACAGACAGATAAATTAAGTGGATATTTGCCAAAGTTACTGTGTTTTTAGCACCAAATTCCCTCTTTGTGTTTCCACAGTGTTTCCTTGTAAGGCTGCAGCAGAGGTTTAGTAACACAAAGAGGGAATTTCTCACTAAAAAGACTAACTTTGTTTTTTGACATCAAGACAAAACCACACAATGATATCAACAAAATAAAACGACATATTGCTGAACAAAACAGCAGATTTTGATGAGTGATGTCAGTGTTTGGTGATTAAAAGTTAATGGATGTAATGACTTTATTCAGTAGTTACTGGAAACTGTCACATGGCAACACACTGTTAATTTTACAGCCTGCCCAAATCCCTGCTGACCTGGTGGACAAACTGGAGCGACTGGCCCTGGTTGATTTCCGCACCAAAGAGGGACTGGCCTGTTTGGAGAAAGCTATAAGATTTGCAGACCAGCTTCATGTTGTTGACACGTCGGGGGTCGAACCAATGGACTCAGTTCTGGAGGACAGGTACGGCACAGACAGTTATGAAAACCAACTTGTTTGCACGTGGGCCTTTTTTTCACAGTTGTAACCAAATACCATAACAAATTAGAAGTGTAGCTCTATTTTAAACTCTATTGTATGGATGTGGTCATGTTTTATCCATGCACACTCAGGGCATTAAACCTGAGGGCCGATGCAGTGATGGAAGGGGACTGCGCTGAAGAGCTGCTTCAGCTCTCCAGAAACACTGTGGAAGAATATTTTGTGGCACCACCAGGTAAGAAGTATTGATTTTCATTATTGGTTTCATATTATTGAGATGATAAGTAAGTAAAATTAAAGATGACGGTGTCCCTTTTAAGATCCTTAACTAATGTTTATTTTTTTTACCACAGGAAATATTCCCCTACCAAAGAGGGAGGAGAGGGCAGCCATGCTGAAACACTCAGAGTTCTGATGTTTATAAATTTATCTTTTTATATTTATTACTTTTTTTTTTTCATTTGGGAAGTAAAATAAAAACCTGCTGGTCATGCATTTAGATTGTATTTTTCAGTTTCATTTCACACCTGTTCAATCTCGTCTCATTTTCAGTATCATTTTATTAACACTATGAGTGAGCAGTGCTTTGACAACCTGTGTTATGAGGACAGTCAGTGCAATGGCAGCACAAGTGGCTAAAAATAAACCATGGCGTGTTTGTCAGTCACATTTCATGTGATGAAATAATTTAGCGTTTCCTTGTTAGAACTGGACAGTCCTGATTTGACCTTACATAATCAGGTCATCTAAAAGTCCCCCGTTAATCTTCAAATGCCTGTAATTCATTCATACTAAGGGCTGTTTGTCCACTGCCCCACCTGTTTGACAAAACTGAATTATTACTGTAGGTGGTAAATTCATAAACATGCCTTGGGGCAGTGTTAGTAAGAATCAAAACATTACACGCGCCCATATGAGCTGCGTCATGTTGGGAGAATAGAAACCGAAAGTCATGAGGGCAGCAAAGGAAAACGAATGTTAAGTAAAGGGGGCGGTGTTGATCAGCTGAGGCAGCCTGTATATAAACAGCTGCTGCTGGACATCAGTTATTTACCTGCTGCCGTCTGAAGACTTGAAGTTTTCTGGAGGAGTTTTCTACAGCGATCACAAGGTAGGAAGCTCTCTTTATCAACGCTGTAATAAAATACACTGTAATACTTCATTGAAAAGAGTTTTTCTCGAGTAAACTTATTTTTAAAATGTAGCCTTTGTCTTTCAGACCTCTTTCATCATGGAAATTACCGTCAAAATGCTGGAGGGGACGTCGTGCACCCTGAGGGTGAACCCACAGGACACAGTGGGCTCTCTGAAAATACGCATCCAGGAGAAACTAGGAGTTCCCCCTCAGAGGCAGAAGCTGGTCTTTGTCAACGGCCAGACGACAGACCTCAGCGACGACTCAAAGCCTGTGAGCTACTACGGTCTGCAGTCCGGCTCCATCGTGTCTCTGCTGGTGACCCAGCCGCCGGCTACATTCCAGGTGTTCCTCAGAAACGAAAAGGGGCAGGTGAGCACCTATGACGTCAAACCCAATGAGAGCGTGAGCAGCTTTAAGACCAAGGTCCAATGCAGAGAGGGGGTCCCGGTGAGCCAGCAGAGGCTCATTTACCAAGGCAGGGATATGACGGATGGTTATAAACTTTCAGACTACAATGTGGAGGCGCTGAGCACCATCGAGCTGNAAAATAAAGAAAAAGTAAAATCCCAAATGTGTCTTCACATTTCCTGTACTGTACTGTTTGTGGAGCTCAGAGGTGGAGCTGCACCCTCTACAGACCACAACAAGTAACAAAAAAGGCACATTTTAGCACCGCAGATTTAAACCTGACATTATACCANGTGAGCAGCTTTAAGACCAAGGTCCAGAGCAGACTGGGGGTCCCGGTGAGCCAGCAGAGGCTCATTTACCAAGGCAGGGATATGACGGATGGTTATAAACTTTCAGACTACAATGTGGAGGCGCTGAGCACCATCGAGCTGAGTGGTCGTCTGAGGGGAGGCTGAGGACACTTCTGGTTAATATGTCATACATTTCATACTGTTCTGTACATTCCTTTATTCGGTATAAGTTAAGTATCTCTAATTTATTTGTATTTCCGTGTTGAAAAATTAATGCATTCCTCCATGTGTAATTCTGTCATATCTTAAAACTTGTTTTGGCTTAATACGTTGTTTTGTTTTGTTTGTTGTTATTCACACAACATATGTTATAATTTTATTTTGATATAGACATGTTTTAATTATGTTAACTGGGCACAAAATAAAGAAAAAGTAAAATCCCAAATGTGTCTTCACATTTCCTGTACTGTACTGTTTGTGGAGCTCAGAGGTGGAGCTGCACCCTCTACAGACCACAACAAGTAACAAAAAAGGCACATTTTAGCACCGCAGATTTAAACCTGACATTATACCA
>NTHP01000603.1:20089-52509 GCA_003416845.1 Oplegnathus fasciatus
CTCTCACAGGCAATCCATGGTGCTTGTTTTGATGCTGTGCTTTTTGTAATAAACCTTTTTATACAAGTAAGTCGGTGTCAGCGGAAATCTCTTCAACACATCTTCACATCATCGCTGCTTAATAAACAACACATACAAGGAGGTAGAGAAAACATTATGAAAGCTCTCAATGTATCTATTAACATTAGTACTTAGTCCATACATATTCTACCGACATAATCTGCTAACAAACTGCTTTCACTCAGGCCTCTCACTGCTGGACCATCGGCCGTCCTGGGACCTCTCTCTCTCCAGTCTGTCGGTGCCTCATCCAGATGTGGATCTAGATCATCGTCCCCCAGGAGATTCAGCCTCTCCTCCTCTCTCCCTAGTTTGCATGTTATCATACTATTACTCTCCTAAGCCACTGATTATCACAGAGAAGTTTAGATTCCATAAAAGGAGCCAGGAAGAGGGTGAATCAGTTTCATAGTTTGTAGCTGTACTGAAACGGTTATCTGAACATTGTGAATTTGGACTTTTACTCAATGATACCAGCCGTGACAGATTGGTGTGTGGTCTACGCAGTGAGGCTATCCAGAAATGACTACTTACTGAAGCTAACCTGAAACTGGAAAAGACGATACAGATAAGTGTGTCAATGGAGGTGGCTGCCCGAGAAGCACAGCCGCTAAGTGCATCAATCCAAGTGCATAAGTTGTCCTTTGAGTCTAAGAACAAGGCAGCAGCTGGCAAGCCATGCTACCGTTGTGGGAAAACAGGGCACCAGGCATCAGAGTGTTGGTGTCAGGACTTAGACTGCAGAAACTGTGGTAAGAAAGGCCAAATTGAACGTGCCTGTAAAAATAAAAACACCCAGACATACAAACAGCACACTGGGACGAAGAAAAGTGGTTTCCACAGAAACAAGAAGAAATGTGTTAATAAGATGGAGCATGAACAGGATGAGCAGAGTGACTGTGAGTCTGATGATGAAGATACAGTGCATATTTTAGCTGTTATGGATAGTGATGATGGATACTGGGTCACCCCACTGTTGGAGAACAAAGCAGTGTGGATGCAAGTGGACACTGTTACACGTGTATCCATGGTATCAGAAACTGTTTACAACAAGAAGCTTCAGCACCTTACTCTTTGAGTGACCAAGTTGAAGTTACGGACCTACACTGGTGAGCCTGTTCCAGTGTTAGGAGTTGTGGATGAGACCGTGGAATACAACAAGCAGAAAAAGACTCTTCCACTGTACATCATTCCAGGAAACCGTTCAGCTCTGCTAGGCCGCAGGTGGCTGAAAAAGCTCAGACTGAACTGGCAAGAAGTGTTCCTGGTTAATGATGTAGACCCAGGCCCCCAACAGGAGATCTTGAAGAAGCACTCCAAGGTTTTTGATGGAGAACTTGGCAGCATGAAGGACATTACGTTAAGGACATTAAGTTGACAGTCAAACCAGGAAGTACACCAAAGTGTCTAAAAGTTAGACCTGTCCCCTATGCCATCAAAGCCAAGGTAGAGGCAGAATTAGACGGGTTAGTGAAGAGTGGAGTATTGGAACCCGTGAGCACAAGTGAGTGGGCAACACCAATTGTCTGGATCTGTAGTGATTTTAAAGTCACTGTGAACCCTGTCTTGACTGCAGAACAGTATCCATTACCCCTCATCAATGACCTCTTTTCAGGTTTGGCTGGAGGACAGAAGGTTAGTAAGATAGATTTATGTCAGGTATATCTCCAGATGTATGTTGATCCAGAGTCACAGGAACTGTTGACCATAGTGAAACACAAAGGTCTGTACAGGTACTGGAGACTCCCTTTTGAGATTACCTCTGCTCCAGCACTTTTCCAAAGAGCAATGGACCAGATTCTAAGTGGGCTACCAGGGGTCCAGTGCTACCTGGATGACCTGCTTATCACAGGACCAGATGAAGTGTCGCACTTAAGGAACCCGGATTCGATACTACAGAGATTGGAGGAATATGGTCTGAGAGTCTGGGAAGACAAGTGTGAGTTCTCCCAGCCTTCTGTCGAGTACCTGGGGCACGTGATCAACAGCACTGGACTCCACAAGGCACCATCAAAGGTGAAGGCTATTGTGGCTCCATCCCCAAAGAATGTGAGTCAGTTGAGATCATTCCTTGGCTTGCTGATATACTATGCAAGATTTGTGCCTAATCTTGCCAATAAGTTGAAGCCATTGCATGAGCTTCTAAACAAAACCAAGACATGGAAGTGGACAGACAAATGTGAGACGGCTTTCAAAGAACTGAAGACAGCCCTCTCTAAATCTGAGGCCCTCACCCACTTTGACCCCACATTATCACTTCAGCTGGCATGTGACGCCTCATCTTATGGTGTGAGTGCACTGGTGTCACACATCATGCCATCAGGGGAAGAGAGGCCAATCGCCTTTGCATCGAGGACACTGAGCAAAGCAGAAAGCAATTATGCACAGACTGAGCGTGAAGCACTGTCTATAGTGTTCGGACTGAAGAAATTCTATCAGTATCTCTTCGGCAGAAAATTCATGCTACTGAGGGACCATCGACCTCTCACCTCTATCTTTGGTCCTCTTACTGGCATCCCGTCGCTTGCGGCCAGTCGAATGCACCGTTGAGCTCTGTTTTTTTCCACCCACCAGTATGACATCAAGTATAGGAAGTCGGACCAGCAGGGGAATGCTGACGGGCTCTCAAGGCTTCCGTTGCATGTCACACACACTGAGCCAAGACGAGCTGAGATCTTCTACTTCAAGGACGTGACTGCTGCTCCAGTAACCTCGACTCATGTGAAGAGGCACACACACACACTGACCCAGTCATGTCTGAGGTTATGGACATCGTCACTCATGGGAGGAGAGCATGACGAGCTCTACTCTGGACACTGTGGTGTGGTGCGAATGAAAGAAATCGCACACAGCTATTTCTGGTGGCCAGGCCTGGATGTAGCCATAGAGGAAAAAGCAAAGTCATGTTCTGCCTGCCAGAAATTGAGAAACCTCCCACAGCTGGCCCCATTACATCTGTGGGACTGGCCTGATGAACCCATATAGACTTTGCTGGACTGCTGGAGAACCACATGTACTCAGTCGTAGTCGACGCCCATAGCAAATGGCCTGAGGTTGCCGTCATGAAGAGCACCTCCTCAGAGAGAACCATCGAAGAGTTGAGGTCTATCTTCAGCTGTTTTGGTCTACCACAACAGCTTGTTAGTGATAACGGCCCACAACTAGTGTCTGAAGAGTTCAAGATATTCATGGAAGAGAAGGGTATTCAGCACATCAAGTCATCCAGCTACAAATGGATGAAGAAGAAGATTTGTACAGACCATGAAGCAAGCCCTCATGTCCTGTCAAGGTACATAGTCCCTCAACAGGCGCCTCAGTGCTTTCCTGTTGTCATACCAAAACCATGATGACTCGCCTCAGCCAACATCCCTTGTTCCAGAGCTGGTGGCCTACCAGGAACAGCACACCAGAAGAACCCCAGAAGCAACCTTCAGGAATGGACACTGTTCCAGGCACACCTAGACCTGCTCAGGTGCCTACTCCATCACTTCTCCCAGACCAGGACTCATACAGTCCTCACCAAGAGACAATGTGACTGACTTACCTACAGATCGTACTTACCTGAGCATTTGTATCTACTGTTTGTATCTACCTGAAACAGGATTTTAAAAAGAAGGATGAGTTAATCCTGGGCTTTTCGTCCGTAGCCGCTGCTCAGGCCAAACATCTCTCCATGGTGAACTCTTCCAGCTGTGCTGGCCTGTCCACAGAGTGTTCAGCTGCTGTCGCATTCAGTGAAGCCACTCTTCCTTGGTCCGGCTTGGTCACCATGGGGGGAGCCAGTCCTTTCGACCGATGCCCTGCCCCTGTGTTATGGGCTACACCCAAGACCCAAGCCTGCTCCACTCCCTGCAACTCGGAGCCGTGGTCCGGGTCAGGAGCAACAAGGGTCGGGCTAAACACTCCCTCCAACTCTTATTGCCGCTGAGCAATAAATTCCAAGTACTGGACAGTGGGGATGCACTGCACTCTCTCCAGCTGGGCGACCATCCATCCTTCGCTCCCAACCTGGTTGGCGTCTCCTCCGCTGCAGCCACTGAGGACCAACTCCACTCCTGCGGTTGGATTGCTGTGCCTCGGGACCGCCCTGCTGCCATGGTTTCGTACAGTCAGTTCCTCCTCCAGGGGGTCTCTGCTCTCCCAGGTCGGCGGCTGCTGCTGTCTCTGGCTGCCCGCGTCCTACCCTCACCTCGGCCCGCGCCTCACCTGCTGCCATCTGGGCCCAGCCCCCCAGGCGGCGCCCACCACCGGTGCTTGTTGTCGGCACCTCTATGGTCTGGCATGTGGCTGTGAGCAGCGGCCAAACCTTCTGTTATCCAGGTGCCTGCATAAAGGATGTTACACCTACCACTCTGCAAGTTATTCAGAAGCACAGCTCCGCCACTGCAGTCGTTGTTCAAGCCGGAACAAATAATATAAAAAATCAGCAGTCTGAGACCCTTAAGGAGGACTTTGTGCAACTCGTGGACAGTCTGCTGGACACCGAAAAGCAGGTAATCATCCCCAGCCCCCTTCCCCCGCCACGTTTTGGTGACATAAAGTTCAGCCGCCTACGGCAACTCCACATTTGGTGAAAGGGCTATTGCAGGAACAGAGACATCCCCTTTGTGGACAATTTTACTGCCTTTTTAGATAGACTTCAGCTTTTTAAAACAGACAGCCTCCATCCTTCCCAGGAAGGCTCACACCTTTTATCAACAAATATTGAACTGACCTTCCACTCCTGTAAGGCCCTCACCCGCTGACTGTCAGAAAACACTCCCCTTAAGCCCTCTCTCAGTTCTTCCTGTTATGAGCAGATATATTGTCCACTACCTTTCATAGCACATTAGCCTCTTCTGCAGTAAGTACAGTGACACTCCAAGCTCTTATTCAATAATTCCTGTCATAATCGGTACCAGACATAACACCAAACGAACTTATGACGTGAATTTTAATAATTTCATATCTCTATGCACACATAACCCAACATTCGCTAATCCAACCCTTAAGAGAACTGTGAACCCTGAACATGGCACTTTTGAATGGCAGATCTCTTTCAAAGAAGACATCTCTTATTAATGACCTGATTGTAGATAATAATATTGATTGCATGTTTTTAACTGAGACATGGCTTAATATGGATGGACCAGCTACTCCTATTGAAACCTCACCACCAAACTACAAGTTCTCATACTCCTCCAGGACAGCCAAAAAGGGTGGAGGTACAGCAACCATCCTCTCAGCGTCACTTGGTTTTAAAGACACTACATTTGGTGAATATACATCTTTTGAATATCACTCCATCATTTTTAGCAGCTCTCCTATACTGAGTATGATAATTTACAGGCCACCCAAACGATGCTCCTCTTTTATTTCAGATTTTTCCAGAAGTACTCTCAATTATCCACACCAATTATGACAGAGTTATTATTTTAGGTGATTTTAACTTGCACGTGGACAGTCAGTCAGACTCTTTTGCTTTGGAATTTTTAAATTTGCTGAACTGTATGGATTTTATCCAACATGTTACTCGGCCTACTCATAACAGAGGCCACACTTTAGACCTTGTAATAACCCACGGCCTGTCTGCCAATATTTCTTCAGTGGTGGACGTATGCATGATCATTTCTGTGTCTTTTTTACTGTCAATGGTTTTATACAACAAGATATTCCAGAATGAACTGTCAGGAAACGCTTACTACTGAAGTGGCTGCAAATTTTATTGATCTCTTACGTGACACTCTTGCAGACGTTTTACCCTCCTCTTGTGATTTTATTGTAGATAGTTTTAATAGTAAACTAAGGACAACCCTGGACTCTGTGGCCGTACTAAAAGTGAAAAAGATTACTTCCAATCCGACACCTCCCTGGAGAAACAAGAAATTAAACAATTCAAAAGAAACTGTAGAATTGAAGATGGAGAAAGACACACAGCTTTACATTGCCGTGTCTCCTAAAGACTAAGGGCCAATAGATGCCCTTTTAACTGTATTTTAGATATTAAGTTAAGGCAGTTAATTTTCTACAGCTAAATCAGGACAAAACTGTATTGGTTATTGGTACTGAAGCTCGGTGAGAAACTGCAAGCATAAACCCCTGTCAGCAAGTAAAAAACCTAGGAGTTATCTTTGATTCAAATTCTTAGCTTTGAAGCTCACATTAGAAACATAACTAAGAATGCATTTTATCGTCTTAAGAACATTGCCAGAGTGCGACTGTTTCTCTCTCAAGCCAACACAGAGACACTAATGCATGCTTTTATTACCTGCAGGATTGACTATTGTAATGCTCTACTTTCTGGTCTCCTTAAAAAGAATATAGCTCAATTACAATTACTCCGAAACTAGGCTGCACGTGTGTTGACTAGGACCAGAAAGAGAGCACACATTACACCAATTTTAAAGTCTCTGCACTGGCTACCTGTCTGCTTCACAGTTGATTTTAAGATCCTTTTATTGGTTTATAAAGCTCTTAATGGTCTTGGTCCTACCTATTTATTTGATTTGCTTTTATTTAAGTATTGTTTTATTGTGGGAAGCACTTTGTGCTACATTTTGTTTGTATAAAAAGTGGCAAACAAATAAAGTCTGATTGATTGATTGATTGATTGAGTCAGAAGAGAAAGACGACCTTCTGATAGACTGTCATTGTAGTCTCAAGACAACAAACAGTGGGGCAGAATAATCCCCAGGGTTCAGTCCGGGAGCTGAGGTAGCCTCTCCTCTTTCCCTAGTTCAGGCAAAAGTTCTATAGCCAAAACAAGTTTGTTAAGTTGATTATAGAAGGAAGAAATACAGAAATACAGACTATGACAAAAGAGAGTATTAGAAGCACAGACTTTTAAGAGAAGATACTGAGACAGCGAAATGTTTTACTTTTGTTCAGGGAACATCAAAAGTAAAGGGGGAGGGATATGTTGTGTATTGACAGCCTAAGTTAGTCCCTTTCAAGTTACTGTCATGCCCCCCTTGTGTTACATGCATACGTTGTTGTAATGACTTGACATATTCTTGATCAGCTATAGAGACATACAGAGGAATCCGACTAAGGAAGACTGTGGGATGGAGGTGCGCTTGAGTGTAACATGATGTGGACTGAGATGTACTGAAGGCTCAGGGACTCTTTGGGGCAGATTTCACCTTCATGTCCCTCACACTAGGTTATGCATGTGTGACACTACAGTTTCTGTCTGGCAGTCTTGCCATAAATACCACCTTTGAGCATCTCACCACAGTTTTTATTGACACTGCATAACAAAGGTATCAGTTCAGTTCTGTGGAAGCATTTGAGTCACAAAGTTTAAACGTGGTCTGTCTGTGAGCTTCCATTTTTTTCACTTTTAAGGCACCACACAGGTGTATTTCTATGTTTGAGCTCTTTTACTACAAATCATATTTACTTTACATGGGTTAGGGTTAAGGTTCCCAAACATCACATTCAACACACCAAATTCCAGTCCTCTTTAAATTCCTAACCTTTATTAAAGCAGTATTTGTTTCAGCATTGGATATCCTGACATTGTAAAGGCACTTATATTTTCCTGGAACAGCTCACTGACGACATTTACTGTAGCTCTGAACAAGTATTTTGGTGTAAATAAGCAATCTGCTGGATAGGTAAATAAGCATTTGTTTGCTAACATATTCACCAGAACAAGGCGATAATATGTCAGATGATGTTGTGTTTTCAGCTTGTTCAGCTGCCCCCAAGTGGTCAATAAATAAATAAATTAATGAATAAATAATTAATGCAGCAATAAATAAAGTAGAATTAAATACGATGTGTTACTTTCCACCTCCGAGGTGACACTTTTTCACACCATGATGACGACAAAGCACAAAGAAAAACTAGGACACTGCAATAGTAATCATCTGGCCTGTTTATTACTGCACCACTACAGCTAATGTCAAAGGAGGCATATCATTGACAGAAGGATCAGGCAACAAGATAAGCACTCCTATAATTACATAAAAGCTTTTTACATGCTGAGTTAGGTCATACTGACAATAAAGAGCAGCGTAAAGGGCAGTTGTAAATGATTACTGTATATGCAGTCAGACAAATGCTTCCTCTTTAAACAGTGCTGTAAGGCAGCAGTCTGGCCTGATGGGTAAAGGACAAGCAAAACAAAAGCTGGAGAGGCAGTGAGTAAAGATATGAAAGAATAGGCGAGGAAGGGTTGGAATGAAAGAATATACTGTATATGTACATACAGTCTGTCTGCAATGATCACAGCGGGGTTCAGTGATGCCTCAGTTGAATCAAACTAATGCTGCTTTCCACACATAATGGACAATCTGAAAGTCTAAATTCCTGCCCACCAACATAATGTGGTCTCAACATAAACTGAACATTATGGTGTTCATGATATTAACATTGCAGTTCTGCTACAAAAAGTACACACTGTACAAGTTCCTCATTTCCCGGTTGGTTAGCTTCAACTCTTGACCACTGTTCCTTTTGGCTGTGTTTGTTTATTTCACCCTTGGTATATTCCATTATTGTGCTCTTTATTTGAAACTGTTTGGCTGATGCTCCTACAGTTTGGGCTCAGACAGCTGACCTCTTCGGATCGCTCATACTTTAAATATTCATGTGCTGATTACCAGGTGGCTTTGAAAAATACCACAGCCTCATCACTGCTCTAAATATAATATACAGCTGGAAAACTAATCTAGCTTCTCCTACATGTAACGCATTCTAGGTGGGTTTCCATCTACCTGTTTTTAATGCACATTTTCAATTTGCACATTAAAAAACCTGAGTGGAAACAGAAAATTCAGGGGAAAAGTCTAAATATGACAAAAACGTTTTTACACTTGGGGAGGTGGAAAACTTGGTGTATTGATAAAAAGAAAATGTGACAAAGTGCAATGAAAACAGATTCAGTGAATAAATCATGACAAACATGAAGCATGTGACGTAAATATCCACTGAAGCTTCCGCTCTATTGGACAGGTGAAAAATGTCAGTAGACAAAAACATCAGCTCTGTGTGGTGCGATGAGGAGACTGCAACATTCTGCAAATTAATACATAAAATAAACATAAATGCTATTCCCATTGTGTTTTTTCTGTATTATTTTCCACCATATGAGGTTTGACTGGTGCTCTCTCATTGCGCCCTCTTCTTCTATAGAAGTATGAAGGCACCTGACTGTAGCGTTAAGTGCAACCTACTGCTTATCCCAGTGAACCGACTCCTAATATTTACATAACCGTAGTGGATGAAAACGAAAACGTACTGTTACTTTAAAGATTTTTAACTGAAGTTCAAGTAGAATTACTTGTGTAAAAATGTACTTAGATAAAAGTGACAAGTAGGTCAGTTAAAATGTAATGAGTAAACATTACACTGCATTACATTTTTAAAAAGGAAAGGGGGATGGAGGGAGGGTAAAGAAAATAGACCTATTAAATTAGAAAACACGTTTAGGCTACAAAATGAACTACATTAACATGCCAATGTATACATATCACACCACAGAGCCCTTATATCCAAACCAACAAGATATTCTTCTTTTCTATAGACAGTTATTTATAGCCTGTGCATACAACTGATTATCAATTATACATATATAACCACCTTCCTCAGTGTAATCTTACTTAAATTAACCAGAAAAGCATTATTAAGATAAACGTAGTATGTATCAATGATGATGATGATAGTACTTTATTGTCAGATCAAGTCTGAAACCCATCAAATAGCCTGACACTTAAAAATAAATAATAAAACATCACCATCACCTCAACTGGTGAGAAGGTGTGTGGAAAACCATGGTTCACTAGTGGCGCAGCCATTAAGTTGCCTTCTTTGGGGATACAGAGGTCCACGTTCGAAACCCCAGGTGGGCAAGTCCTACAAAGTCCAACAATGTCGCAATTCATGCATGTTTTCAAGTGATCATATCAAGCTGAATATTTCTTGCAATTCTACCCACAGGGAGCGCTACAGTATCATTGAAACATGATATTTCTACAATTGTGTTGACTTTAATAAAATGAAACTTGGTAAACAACTTCTCCGTCTCCTCTCTTTAATGTGATATTCCATGCTCACCAAATTCAGCAAAAGTTGTACAGATGGGGATGCTGAACAAGTCTGTAGCATTTCATACAATTTGACCTGTAGGTGGCACTAAAAGATTTGAAAAATTGTTGCTGTAGCAGCAGCTTGTACCTGGCAGCAGGAGCAGCTAACAGCTTCCAGCTCTCGCACGCATTTTCTACAGGAAATGCAGATATTCTAGTTAACGTTATTATTTATTACTTATTTCTCTGCTTTATTCTTATTCTATTTTACACTTATTTTTTATTGCATAATTGAAGGAACTAAAAGTCATACATTTCACAGAGATGCTAAACCGAAGGGCATATTAATGTTCGCAGTTTACTACCTAAACATGATGAAATTAAAACACTGCTAATGGATTCAAATTTTCTCTTTTTGTGCCTCAGTGAAACCTGTCTTCATAGTAGGATTCAAACCAGATGTTCCTGGGTACATTTGCTTTAGGAAAGATAGAGAAAGTGGTAAAAGAGGAGGAGTTGTAATTTACATTAGAAACTCGATTAAATGTACAGAAATTGCGTTGGGTTATGATGTGCAAATTGAATATCTCTGTCTTAGTGTTTGTTTATCGCCTCGAATGCGGATCATGGTTTTATATAACCCTCCTGCTTGTGACAATGGATTTTATGGTAATTTAAAGAAATTACTAAAACATTCTCCCATAAATCTGAAGTTTTAATTTTGGTGATTTTAATATTTATTGGTCAGATAAAAGCAAGAGAAGAACATTTAAAATGTTAAGGACAAAGTTTGACTTCAATCAAATTATTAAAGGTGCTACATGAATCACAAAATCTACCAGATCACAAATTGATTTCATTTTTTCTAACAGGGAAGAAAGATTAATTAAGTCATATAATTTCTTGACTGGCTTGTCAACATGATCTTCCAATTCTGGAGAGTGAACTAAAATGCAGTGGGACAAAGTAATGGATAAGGGTGATGTACATACTTGTGATGAATTAATGAATGTAGTTGAAGGGATTATTGGCAAGTTTCTAAAAAAGCATAAGAGCTCAGATCTTCTTTACCTTGGGTAAACGAGTCAATTCGAAAACTTATGAAACAAAGTGATCTGGCTCTACGAACTTCAATGACAAGCCGCTCAAATAATGATATGGCTGTATATAAAGGTCTAAGAAATTGTGTTCCTAAAGAATTAAGAAATGCAAAAGCTGAATATTATATCTCAGTTATCACAGAGACCAGAGGAAATTGTTCTGCAATGTGGAAGCAAATAAATAGTATAATAAAACTGTTAGGTAAACCTACAACAATATGTGAACTTAAAATCAGTTAGTCTCTGGCAACAAACAAATTGCTCATGAATTCAATTTGTTTTTTGTTTTGTCTGTTGAGGAGCTTGCCAATAATTTTTAAAGTTCCCAGTGTGGAGCTTCCTGTCCCAAAAAGTGCATGTGCCACCATTTTTACACTATACAAATCAGACTGAAGTCCTTGCAGTAATAGATAAACTTGCCAATAGTCACTCAAAAGATCTTTTTCACCTGATACTGCCTTTGTTTAAAAACTCAAAAACATTTTGGTAAAACCTCTTACTCCTCTTATCAACCTTTCCATTACAAGTGGGAGTTTCCCCAGTAAATGGAAGCTAGCAAGAGTGATACCAATTTTTAAATCAGGAGCAGCTGATCAGGCATGCAACTATAGGCCAATTAGTATCCTACCTGTATTTTCAAAAGTTCTGGAAAAAGTTGTAGCTAACCAATTGATGAAGTATGTCAATAATTATCTTCCGTCTGTATTATTCCACAGAGACTGCTAATTGTTTTCTTATGTAAAACTGTTCATATTATCTTTGTCCATATCATCCACCCATATATATAGAAATGAATGGTTATTATTGATTATATGCATTAGGTCAAAACATCAGCAACATTTGTAGTATATAGAACAACTTTATTGTTAGACTGATGCGTTTCGGCTTGTGGCCTTCATCAGGGTCATCATAAGAACACATTACAAGGAACATTTAAATAGGATAGGTATGAAGCAGAAAAAAAGGTTTTAAAAACACCAATCATATACATCCACACACATATCAGCCAATGAGGTCTTATCGTCATGTGGCTTCAGGCCAATCACATTCCCAGACTGGCAAAGAGGCAAAGGGAGCGCCCAATAAAAGACATAGGTGACACCATATTTGATCCATGAACAGGGGAAGTGCAGCTAGGGGGTGGTACTCCCCCAGAGGTCAAAATGTACAGAGGAGGTCAAAATGTGCATATTTGATGTGGCCTACTTTAGGACACCAAGTGTGATATACAGAAAGACTATGAAGACCAACAACCATCATAAAAACCACTATGTAATTATATATATGAGAGATATTTAAGAGATATTTAAGATCCACTATAAAAACTCATTAATTGAGAAGTCCTCATTCATGCCCTCTGGAAATAAACTTTTGAAATAAAAAATCCAAAATGCTTCTCTCTTTTTTCTGAGAAAATTGACATTTTAACCTCTCTGGCTGGGCTTAATCGCTTCTATGCCTGTAAAAAAAATAGAGATGAAATGTGATGTTGCTTTTCATTGAAATGTTTTGCAACAGGACTGGTTACATCATTCCTCTTAATGGAGCTCCTGTGTTCAGTAATACACTCTTTAAGGGAACGGGATGTCTCACCTATATATATTTTACCACATGGGCACTATCATATAGATAACATTTTTTGTTTTACAGGTAATAAAGTCCTTAATGTTAATGTTTCCCTTAGTAGGTGGTTAAAAGACTTTTTGGTATATTGGCAATTTATGCAGGCTCCACATTTAAAGTGTCTTGAAGTGGTTTAGTTGTGAGCTTCCTGTTAGGGACTTCAGAATGCTGACATGCTCTAACAACTCTGTCCCTTATGTTTCTCCTTCTTTTTAAGGTTACCATTGGTAGATTTTTAAAGGTTTTTTGGAAGGATGGGTCATTTTTAAGAATATGCCAATGTTTTAGAGTTATGTCCCTGGTGTTCTTAGTTTTACAGGTGAATGTAGTGCAGTATATTAGGTGTGACTTAAATTAGAGGGTTTTCTAACTTACAGATAAGCCTCTCTGCTCTTTGAATCTACTTTGTTTTCTGCACATATAAGCCAAACTTCTTGGTAATTTCTATCTCTAAATTTGGATAACATATCTTCTTTACTTTTCTTGTATTCGTCTGTATTATTCCCATTGCAGTGCCAGAGGTTTGGAGGTATGGTATGTCATTAAAAAAGTAGTAGTTTCTCTTAAGAACAAAGGAACCCAAATTAACTAGAAATGTGGTAGAGGGTGTTCTCACTGGTCTGATGTTAAGGAAATGTTCTAGTGTGTCAGTTGTTGTGTATAAAGACTCAATGTCTAAAGTACACATGACTACATCTGGATCAATTGGTGGGAGTTCTTTAAGAAAAATTAAAAACTGAGAGCTGTCTTAAAATTTGATATTCTCTTTGTTAGCCTAACAATGCCAGAAACAATGGGTCTACCAGGCAGTTGCTGTGGGTTTTTGGGGATTTTAGGTAAAACATATAAGAAGGCTTTTAAAAGAAATTAATTTAGCAAAAATTTTGACTCCTTAGGAGAAATATCACTATCAAGAACACCCTCTTCAAGTAATATTCGCAGCTCCCTAAGGTATTCCTTGGTTGGGTCACATTTCAACTTTTTATAAAAAGATGTATTTTCGAGTTGTCTGAGAACTTCACTGTTGTAATTGTACTTGTCCATAATGACAATGGCACTCCCTTTGTCAGCAGCTTTTATGACAATGTTCAGACCATACTTTTTGTTGATTTTTTTGTCAAATTGTTTGGAGTAAAATCTTTCTTTTAAAATGATTTTCAAATTCCACTTCTACAAGTCTGCAATATGTCTCTACTGAATGGTTACTATTATTTGGTGGGTAAAAACTGATTTTAATTTTAAAAGTGTTTTTTGGAATAGAGTTCTGAGAGGTATCATTTTTCATGAAGAATTCTTTTCGTCTTACATCTCTGAGAAATTTCTGTAGATCTAAAAAGAGTTCAAATGGACTTACAGATGGGGTTGGAACAAAGGAGAGACCAAGTTCAAGTACAGAGAGCTGAGTAGAGGACAGTTCAGTGCTGCTTAGGTTGACAACAGCCAATTTCTTCACTGGCCTTGGGATCTGGTCCATGGCTGGTTGAATTGATCTCTTCCTCTTGCCCCGCCATGTTCGTTTGGCTTTGGATGCCTGCTGGTCTGGGGTTTCAGGGATGGGAACTGGCTTTTGTCCAAAAAAAAGGGATGTGCAGAGTGGCTTGAGAAGTTGTGTTGGGCCTTCTTCTTGTTTGGGGTGGTGGAGTGAAGTCTCCTCCTTGGATGTGTGTCCTTAAATCAAACTTTCTGTTGATTGTGTGTTAGATGTTGTTCAGGTGCAGTGGGAGGTTTTGGTGTTGAGCCATGGTTATGTTTGCACCAGGGATAAGGGTATCCCTCCTTGCAGTCCTTCTCATCTCTTAGGAATTTATATTTCTTGAGATCTTTGATTTCATTCTCATATTCAGTTAGTTTCATGTCAATGTCCTGCATTTGTTTGAGCACATCATTGTTTTCTTTTGCCAGAGTCTCAAGGTGCTGTTCATTCTTTACTGCCTCATTTTGGAGTTTGCATTCTTCCTCATTAAGGTATTGTATGGTGATGGCCATCAGTGCAAAAGAGCACTTGTTGAGAACACTATTCCATGCAGTGATGAATGCTGGATTGTCCTTACCGACAGAAGGTGGCTTAAGGATACATAGGCCTCGTAGGATCATTTCTTTTCTGATGTACTCAGACAAGGGAATAGCATGCCACTTATTGTGAAGTATCTTCTGGCGTGAAAAGTAAAATTTCTTCAGGTGATCCATAGTTTCATAATTGACATCATGTTCAGAAAGTGAGGTGGTCCTCAAAACCTCTGTGGGATTGAAACCACAGAAAGCAGATGCTCCTTGGATGTCATCATTGCTTGCAGTGAGAGACTGTATGATGTTGGTGTGGTGTTGTTCTTCCGTGGTGAGTGCGTCTCAGAGTCACAGAATACAGTAGAAGCAGAGTAAGGGTTTCTGTCACAACTGTTCTGTCCTTGGTCCACTTCTTTTCAGTTTATATATAAATGACTTACCACAATCATGTCTTGGAGCAGGTTTTAGATGTATGCAGATGATACAGTCATGTATCATATCATATGTATCTAGTAGAACTACTCCATCAGTTTCCACACAGTTGTCATATCATTTGAGAACTCATGTCTTACACTCAACGTTAAGAAAACTTTGTCAGTTTGCTTTTCTTCCAGAGCTCGGTCCTCAATAGAAGCTAATGAGTTGAATCTAAAGCATAATGGACAACATATTGAACAGGTTTCGGAGGTAAAATATTTCAGCCTTAGATTAGATTCCCACCTAAAATTTGAGAACACATTAAAATGGTGAGCAAGGTTGCAAAAGCAAACTTTCATACATTTAGACTTATTAGAGACTGCCTACCATTTCATGCTGGTGCTCTTGTTTTATGGTTTTATTGTATTATAGTTTGTATCTTGTATTGTTCTGTCTGTAGTCTTGTGTTCTGTACATATGTATTGCTGAGTTTGTGTTTTGTCTCTTGTGTATTTGTTGTTGAGTTTTATGTATTTCAAAGACCCATCTAGGGACGGGCATTGCAAATTAGCTTAGGTTATAAATGCTGTGGTGTGTGGCATCGGTTTATGCTACATACTTGTCCCAATACAAATAAATATTAAAATAAAATAAGTATGATTATACCCTGTATATGTGACAAATAAACTTGAACTTGAACTCAAACTTATTGATAATATTAATATTGAGGATGCATGTTTTTCTGATCACATGCCTATTGTATTTGATGCCCCTGGTTACCATTGCGTTACATCAGTTCTCTCACTGCAAATCAGTTTGCTGAAGCTTATCAAAGAAATGCCATCGCAACCTCTATTTCTTCTGTTGCTGAGCTTCTTTCAAGCCCAGATAAATTTATTTCTCTCTTCCATTCCTCCTGCTCAGCTATCCTGGACTCTGTAGCCCCCCTCATAGACATCCCAACTTAAATCCCATCAGTGGTTGGACGATTCAACCCCTTAGGCAGGCCTGTCGGAAAGCTGAGCGGAGATGGAAAAAAGATCCCCTCTCAGTCTCACTGGAATTATTTAAAAACTGTCTGGCTAATTTTCAAACAGCATCCAAAAAAGCCAGGGCTAAATATTTCTCTGAGATCATCAGTAAACATTCTCACAGACCCAAAATTCTGTTCAGCACTATAAATTCTGTCCTCAATCTCGGACATCTGTGGGAAGCTTTTGAAGTCTTTCACTGAAAAAATTGAAAACATTAGACTACTGTTCTGTCCCCCTTTCTCTGACACTCTGGCCCACTGCTTAGGGGGCCCGGCTACCATTAATCAATTTCAACCGATTTCTTTGTCTGGGTTGAGGAACATGCACAAGAAACCCACAACCTCCCCCCATGATGTTGTGCCCTCCCATATCATAAAGGATACTTTTAATATAATTGGCCCTAGCATCCAAGTTATTATTAATTCTTGCTTAGCCTCTGGCACTGTCCCTGCATGTTTTAAACACGCAGTTGCCCAGCCTCTGCTCAAAAATCATAACCTCGATGTTAAATGTTTAAATAACTATCGGCCCATCTCTAAATTGCCGTTTGTTTCAAAAATAATGGAGCAAATTGGCCTGTCACAACTGCAACCATTCCTGAATACTAACGAGATCCTTGATCCATTTCAGTCAGAGTTCAGAGCCCTCCACAGCACGGAACAGCTCTGTTAAGGGTGACAAATGATCTGTTGCTCTCTGTTGACTCTGGGGAAAATGCCATCCTGGTTTTATTAGATCTTAGTGTTGCCTTCAATACTGTGGATCATGACATCCTTTTGACACACCTCGAACAGTGTGTTGGCATTAAGGGTACAGCACTAAACTTAAACATAGTTAGGGTCAGTTTTCCTTTACTGTTTCCTATGGGGTCCCTTGGGATCTATCCTGGGGCAAGTTCTATTTTTCCTGTACATGCTCCCTCTTGGAAACATTATTAGGAAGTATAACATCTCCTGTCATTTCTATGCTGATGATTCGCAGCTGTACCTCCCACTAAAATCTAGGGATTCCCTATAGCCTCTCCTGGACTGTCTCGAGGACATTACAGGCTGGATGGCAAATAATTTCCTTCAGCTAAACAGTAATAAAACTAAAGTAATTATCTTTGGTCCCTCCAAATCCAGAAGTCTGTTTTTAAATCTAGGCTAAAGACACATTTTTATTCACTGGCCTTTTTGGCTCACTAATCTTTTAATCTGTTGTCATGTCTATAACTCTGTATTTTGTCCCTTATTGTCTGCTGTATGTTTCTCTTTGTGTTTTTTACTTTTCATTTTATATTTTAATGTTCTTTTGTACAGCACCTTAAAGGTAATGTAAATGTAATTTGTTACTTCCACCCCTGCATACTATACATAGTATGTTACATATACAGTAGAGCATACACAAAGTTCACATTAATAGACAATATTGCCAGCAAATATGAATAAACAATTTATATTTAGGACAGGCACTGCTAGTATTACAGGTGGATAGTGCAAATTTAAGGATTACAGGAGAAGGAGAAGGAGCAATCTACACTTCCGTCGCTGCCACACCGTGTAGAGTTTTGAATTGGATTGAATGGGACTGGGCACAGAGACGATACCTGATATTCACCATGAGGGAAACAAGGTAAAACCTGCTGCTGTGGGAGGCGGAGAAGATGGTTACAGACAGTAACAGTCCAGCACAGAGCAGAGTAGGAGAGAAACAAGAAATCAGCTGTGCAGAGAGTGAGAGACAGCGCAAAGTTTAATACCCCAAATAACAACCACTCTGACAAAACACTCAAAACAGAGTCAGAAAAACGAGAGCGGTGAAAATGTATAAAAATCTGCGAGTGGCAGCATGGCAAATTTCGATGTTTTGACATGAAAAAAGAAACAGTTGTAACTTGACTCCACATGATCAGATCTTCTCCAAATTTCACACGTTTGATGAGAGTCCCGGCCTGAAGACATCTACAGGCCAATTCTGAATCATAGTCATAGTGCCACCTACTGCCAACAGGAAATAACAGCATTTTTGGCCATTTACAGGTGCTCTGCCGATCAAAAATGCTAAAGAAAATTCCTTTAAATATCTGGGCATTTAATGAATATGAAAATATAATTTACTCAGGTAATAAAGCTATATGGCTCTGGCACTGTCAAAAACCTGATCAACATGTCTCTACAGTAGACCGTGGAGAGTCTCCAACATGCTAAATGTGCTGTTTTTAGTGTTTTATAATAATCCACAATACATAGATATAATAACCTTACAGTAATTACCAAACATAATGGATTCAGGTTGAAGACAATAGTTTGGTTTCAGTCAGCCACTCCTTACCACATCAGACTACATGTCACAAGCTCAACAACTGTTGAAACTAGTCCTTAAGGACTAGGCCTCACGGCATTCTTCATGAGGTGTTGCAGGCTTTTCCTTTTCTCTTGAAAACATTGTCTTGTTGCTGTAGATCACAAAGTGAATGACAGAATGTAAGCATTATTACTTTGGGCAAATAACAAATGCACAACATTTGTCTGTGTTGCAGCAGTGGTATGGCCATGAATGGGTTAGTCCAACACAGAACTACAAATCAGTTTGTACACTGAGTGTACCTATCCAGAATACCTTCATCTTGAACACATTGGGCCTCATGCAAGAACTTTTCTTATTCCTATCCTTAACTTTCTTATCTGTAACGTTTCTGTCTATGAGTTTTGCTCATACTAGTGTTCCAGGTCTGATTCACCGAACTCTCTTAACTGGACAAACAAGTCCTGCATTCAAAATCCTACTTGAATAAAAGTACAGAAGTATTATCAAGTACTTAAAGTATCAAAGTAAAAGCACTTGTTCTGCAGTAAAATGTCCCTACATGACATTATTAGATTGTTAATACTGACGTTTCAATGTGTAAGAAGCATTATACTGTCGTGGCTAGTCGTGGTGGAGCTAGTTTGAACTACTTTATACACAGTTAGCTAGTTTAGTCCAGTGGTTCCCAACCTACACAGTCACAAGATAAATCTGAGTGGTCATTAGATGATTAACAGGAAAGCACAGAAGAAGAAAAAAAAAATCCTACACAAATCTGTATTCATTTATCTGACTTTTCCTCTGTTTTTTGTGAAAAACTGGATAATAAGAATAATGAATATTGGAACTGTTATTAGTGCGCCTGATGTGCATATTATTCTTCTTCTTCCGCCTGATTTTTGTCCTGCATCTGCATCCATACATCAAATCGTGAGGAATGGTTGGGAATAGTGTGCTATGACTTTTCTCAGAGAGCAGCCCAACAGTTGTCGCGTAAATCGCAAAAGAATGCAAAGAAAATTTACAATGAGTGTGTATGTGGTGTGACCCGACAACAGACTGAAAAGCTGCAGCAAGCTGACGGGAGTGCCAGTTTTACTGCTCCCAGACAGGGCCATACAAAGGGTTTTAGAGGCCCACCAACTGGGCTTGCTAAGTGGTCCCGGAATATGCCCCACTGAAAAAAATGTAGATTTCCCTGATCTGAATACACACATTTTAAGACGTTTGGAGAGCAACAGTTGGATAACAGTAGCTTTAAAACCATGTCAGTGGGCATAAATGATCTGTCAAGCAGTAATACATGAGAATCAGGTTAAATGTTGCAATGAACGATCCGCACTACAAGTAAAGTCACACTACAGACACCATCGGAATCTAATTTATTTCATTTTTGTGATTGAGTTTGCATCGTTTGGATTTGAATTGAATATAGAAATGTGTCTCAAACAATACATAAATGTAAGCAAAATGTGTGTTTATACAATAATATATAATCATATAATAACACTATATAATTACAATATAATTATTCTAGGTGATTGTGTTGTTGTTAAATTGACCATAAAGGTTCCACTGTAATTACCACAGAACATGCAGTATATATCTCTGTGGTAATGACATTGTTTGATGGATCAGGTCAGTTTTTGTTTGTGTTGAACAGCACAGGGACATCATGCTGATCCTATCTCTTCCTGTCTCATCTCCATCACCTTCTCTCAGTCTCCTCATCTTGTACCATATCCCTTTGTTGCACAGGTGGCATTGGCGTCGGTATGCGCAGCGCACCAACATCTCGTAAACATAGACAAGGGACCCCAACTAGTCGCTGCTTTTTTGTAAGAGGACACATGTCAAAAAGGTTGGGAACAACTGGCTTCATACTGAACAATGTGTTTTAGAACCTTATTGTTTTTTTATGTGAAATTTTAATTTGAAAAGTAACTAGTAATTATAGCTGTCAGATAAATGTAGTGGAGTAAAAAGTACTATATTTTCCTCTGAATTACCTTCCACCATAGAGCCTGATGAATGTCACCTGTTCATCAGGAAGTGCATGTTCATGAGATTTCATCACGAGCATAAATGACGCCCCTGAAATTGCCATATAAGGCTGCCTGTTCCACTCTGTGGTCAAGTTTAGTAAGAGTAAAAAGAAGAACCTGCTTTCATGTTTTTGGAAAAAAAGATACAAAATTGATGGGAGGTGACAGTCACGAAGATATTAGAGGAGAGAACATTAGTCTGAAGTAAGTGATGTTAGACAGTTGCAACAGAGGATGATACTGGATAGAGACCTGCATAAAGACCCAGAGGCAGCTGTCAGAGTGAAAGAGCAACTACTGTAATGTAATGTAAGTTCTGTGCCGAAATATGCCAACAGAAATCAGAAAATGTAAAAAGCCTCTCAGTAAATTGGCCAGATGATGATGATGATGATGGTGATCTAGTGAACAGAATGTAAATTTTGCAGTAAGTTTGTCTCAGTTATATATTTTATTATTTTAGTTTCAGTATCATATTTAAAACAAAAATTCAGATTAAGGCATTATGCTTCTTAAGTCAAATGAGTGCCCCCCCCCCCGAATTACTTGTACATGCTACTTAAGGAAGAGTCGGTTTTACCAGTGGTTCTTGCGCATGGTCCATTGATAAAGAAGCATAAATCTACCTTTACAGAGACAAAAGTTAATGATGCATTGGGTGATCCTCATCAAGTTCAAAATTCTTAACACCAGGATAACTGCCCGGAGCCTGGCAGGTATCACAGAGGAAAAAAAATGAAATCAAGGGCACAAATTAGCAGTTCTCTTAAATTACATGACTTAACAGAACATAGCATTAAACAATATTGTTAACATTTAACATATATGTTTAAGGAATGTCAGAGATAACTTTGCTTAACAGACAAAATCTGAAGTACATTCATGCATCTACGTCCCAAATCAAAGCCAAACTCCATCAAACCAAGCAGTCATTTAGATCAGACTGGCTATGAGCAGTTAACTGAAAGCAGTCAAAGCTGGCCAGCATTGCTGAAGCAACATCCAATACAGCACCATGTCTGTATTTTGTTTTTAAGAGTGCAGAGTACAAGAACAAATGGAATGAATGTGATAACCAACGATATTATTATGATGGAATAAACTCTGTACATGTAGGCACCTCAATACCAACACAACTGCTAACCTGCCAAAACAGCAACCTGTAACTTCAGTTCATACAGCTGCAGTTACTGGACAGTGCTTCAGATGTAGCATGTTAAACAACATAGTGTCTTTGACATTTGATATTGTTTAAACTGTTGATGTTAACAATGCTGTTTAATGATATGTTCTGTTTAGTCCTGCTCACAAATGACTAATTTGAGAGCAAGAATTAAGTAAATAAAGAGCATGAAATATTCATTTCTGCACACAAATCACATGTTATGGTAAATAAATGGGCGTAAACTCCAAGAGGCAAGTTCCATGACACCTAAATTTATAGTCAGTTGTAATGATACACTGCAACACATGATGATTGACTGGCAGGAAGTGTTACCAGGTTATTGGTGAATATACCCAAATCCTTCAATTTCTTTCTAACAGCCTACATGTAGTGCTGAACAGAACAAACCTGAGGAGTTTATGTCTGCCTTCTACAGTATTATTTACATCCTGCAGCAGCTTTTTCACTCATCAAATTCATATGATGATTTTTACTGTGTACTGATGACTACCAGTGGCTGATGACCACTTAATTACAAACACATATTAAATATATAACGTTACTTGATGTATTTACTGACTATATGAAGTGATAAAGATCGCTCAAATGCACCATTGAACAAGTTGCCAACAGATACTTGGGATACTGAGGACTTCCAATGATACACTGGCTATGTCATTTAAATTGTGACAAAAGTAGGCTGGATTTCTTGGAGCTTTTGGAACAGGACAGCCTTTTGGACCCGTTACTGGTCTTGAAATGCAGACTTCAAAACAGGTAGCATCTAACCTGGGATAGAGCAACTGTACATGGGTAAACTGGAAATGGCAAAAAGAAAAAGACAAAAGGCAAATTAACAGTACATACAGTAATTCACAGCAACATCACAGCAGCTGTTCTGAATCTGATCCCTATGCATCCATTAAGGGAATGCTATGGGACAAAGCGAAATTTTACGTAGGTCCCATGGCATTCCTCTGAAATCAGGAAGAATGACATCCAGTAAGAACAAAGTCCAGAGGTTCAGTGTCCAGTAAAACCTGTGAACTGACAGTCCTGTCTACATGACAGTCGCTGCAGTGTGGACAGCAGCAGGTCCGTGCACTCCCAGTCTCTGTCTTTCTACCATTGTAGTACACGAGGCCAGCCATGGTGCGCACCACCCTCCTCCACTCCACCCTCTGTTAGTAAAGGCTCCAGGCCTGCTGATGCTGGGGGTAAAGTGATGAAGAGCTAGAGGATGAGGCGGTGAGCTCGCCAGGGCCTAGCTGCTTTCCACACACACACATTCAGTCCAGCTTCTCCTTCTGGACCAGCTTGGGAGCATCTACAAAGTCCAGTCCATTAAAGAGGATGAGGCCACCCGTCACCACGCTGGCAGTTCCCCAGAACAGAACATAGGCCAGAGTCTCGGTCCATGTGTCACCTGACAGGAGACAGCAGGTCATACTGAGTCAGTGGAGGAAATTTAAAACACATGTTGCATCCTCTGTCAAAATATTGGGATTTTGAGATATTTTGAGATTCATTTTGAGATAAACCCCGACATTGTTTTGTTTGTGGGCATGAAAATTCCTGTTAACTGGAGTTTATTGCACTTTGTCTTACCAGCCATTAGCAGGCAGATGATACACATGGAGAATGCTACCACCATGATGATAGGCAACTAGAAAAGGAAAAGAAGACCAGTCACATTAAAGACTTTGGATACAGAAAATCTCATCAGTCTATCTTCCTGAGCCCTTCTTACCGTCAGAAACTTCCAGTCTTTGGGGTCACGCAGTGGGGTGGTCCAATCAGCTTCATCCACAGCATAGTTACCCAGGAACAGATCGATGGAGTCCTGCATTAAAGATTTTGGATTTAGATTTGCTTTTCCAGAGGGCAGCCAGTACAACACAGCAACATACAGATATGGACAATTCATAAAATATATACATTCATGCTCCTTCCGGTATCCTTGCTCACAATAGTGTCAGTGAGGCAGATTGTTCAGGGCTGCTATGGCAGAAGGGACAAAACTCCTGCTGAAAGGAGCTCATCTACATTTTAAAGTCCTGTACCTCTGACCAGATAGTACTAATGTGAAGTGTTGATTGGGAGGGTTATCAGTGTCATTTGCTATTGTGAGAGCTAGGCATGTGATGGCTCTGTGGTTCATGTCTGAGAGAGTGGGTGTGGGAACGCAGATGATTTTAGAGGCAGTATGTGTGATGCCGCTAAGTTTGTTTTTGTTGGAGGAGGTTCACATGGTGAAGAAGCAGGGGGGACAGTACAGCAGGTTGGGCTGAATTATACTTTTGAAGTATGTGGTGATGGGTGGGGACTGGTACAATCACTTATAGAGTAAAGGTAAATGAAGTGACTAAGGACACAGCCCTGAGGGGTCCGGTATTGGTGATGATGACTGATGATGTCACTGTGCCTATTCTAACAGCCTTAACGTTATTGTGGAATTGTGGTTTTGTCTTCATTCACAACCAGTTAAGGCTTTTACTTTGTGAAAAGGCTTGTGTTCATGTTGCTCCTGCTCCAGTCTGTCCTTATATTTGAGTTTGGCCTGGATACTGTCATTCTTCATCTGTCTTTTGCCTGATTTAGGAAACAAGTCCCGGTGTTGAAATGCCTTCTGTTTTTTGCTTCTGCCTTCAGCTCTGTGTACAACGTTTTTCACATTGTTGGGATGCAGCAACAGTGCTACATATACAGTACATTATTTGGGAATGAAAAATAAAGTGAATAAACCTGATATGTTCAGTGTAATTTTGCAGTGCATTGAAAAACTGCATGTGCGCACAACTACAATAAGTATGGATGGAAGCTGAAGCAGGAAGTAGCTCTGCAAGGTTGCTGCAGAAAAAAGAATTACAGCAGACTCTCTGAGTACCGAATTCAAATATACACTCTCTGATTGTGTTGTAGCTCTAAAGAAATCCTCACATATTGTTGATACTCACATTATTGTTTAGTTAATATGGTGGGTTTGCAGTTTGGTTACCACATGGACTATGTTGTAATGGTACAGGAACAGCAGTAGCAGCCCTATCCTGGCAGGTTTATTTCACCCTGCACTAAGGTTAATCTGGCGGAGATGCCCCTAATACTTTATATAGTCATTGTATTAATATGACTGTAAAACACAGATTACTAATCCACACAGATACTGTAGCACTCAAATCCATGAAGGTTTGGACCCACCTGTCTAAAACCATCAGAGAAGTTGTTTTTGTAGTATCGGATCATGGAGTTCCAGCCATCCATCAGCAGCCCCCACTGAGTCCTCTTCCCTGTCCTGAAAGATCACCATCATCATCATCATCATCATTTTGGTGACCTGTGACCTCTCCTCAAGCATCACCATTTACACTTGTAATAACATACAAAAATATCTAATCTCATTAAACTCACTGAGGGCATTCATGCTCCCCAGAGTAAAGCCCTCTCCATTTGGGACACAGCTTTCTTTTTGCATGTGAACTTTATGCTCATGATCTTAGACAGGTTTCACAGCAATGACATGTATTCTGAGTACTGTAAATCTGCTTAAATTGTATTCTAACTTCACACTAAAGTTTGCTTATGTTTCAAGTGAAAATTGGGTCCAAGTGACTGGATACATCAGTCAGTAGCGATCGGACAGTGAAAGATTGAATTGGAAAAAGGCTGACAACATGGCAGTGTTAATGTCAGACAGAAAAGTGGATTGCTAATGACACAGCCATTTAGTGGGACTATCATACTGGGACGGAACAAATCCTCATTAGATTTGGTGTTTCTTTCATTTTCCCTGAATCCTGAGATTCTCAGGTCAGATCAGGATAACCTGAAAATATCAGAATTCATCTTGTAGCGACCATGAATATCCACAGCACATTTGATAGAAATCTGGACATCATCTGTTCAGATATATTGCTCTTATTGCTCTGGACCAAAGCGTTGGGGGGAGGGACGAATGGACAGATAGACAGACTAGCCAGTTCCTAGACTGTTCCTTTGTCATTAGCAGGTAGTTAGCATGCTTTCCACGGGATGTCTGCTGTGTAAAAACTGACCTGGTGAAGTCGGTCTTCAAGGCACCAGTACCTGCATACTGCTTGGCACAGGCATCAGCATTGTCTGCCCAGGCTGCATGTGGACAGACGGGGAAGGGGACAGAACACAAAATAGAGGAAACAGATCATATTAACATCTATGACCTAAATTTAGGCATGCCAAGTGATTAGTTCAAAGGAAACTACTGAGGCCACTGTTGTGTCAGGACAGCTCACCATTCTTGTACATCTTCTCAAAGTCTGCCTGATCTTCAACCTGCTGGCCCGTGTGGAGGACTCCCATTCTCTGCAGGCACATACACATTTGAGTTGAGAGGTAAGTCCAAAATTAACCAATTGATTCATTTGTCAATGGCTGTTAAGCTAAAAGCTACGAGTGTATTTAATGATAATGATAACGCCTCTCTGTTTTCTGATCTGCTCCCGTATTCATTTCCTGTTAATTCCTGTTATCTTGATAAATTCAGTATAATGTCCATTGTCTCAGCACAACAACAACAGAGTCATGCCACACTCAACACTGCTTCTCTTTTCAATTGGAGTGAAGCTACTTTCAATTAAACTCAACACTTTCTGAGAAGATCACTTAAAGGCTTAAAGGGCACAACCTCCCCTTCCTGGTAGGGTTTTCATGTGAAACACCTGCAGGAAGTGTGGAGTCTCACTGAAAATAGTTTTACACCAAACAGCAAAGTCTAAGAGACACACAGAGCAGCAGAGTGGTGAATCTGACATAACTGTTGTACTGATGAAATTAGTGCTGTGGAAGCAGACATTATGCTGAATTTATCATGTGAGCCATTCTAATATAGCTAAATTTCAATTCCATTTTTACCAAGCTTTTGTGATTCATGCCCCAAGCTATTATTTGAGATTTCTTGAATACTTGAATACCAGATTTTCTTCGGTTTTCTTATGACACAGTTTTCAATGCTGTGTCATAAGAATCACAAACTAAGCAACAATTCAGACAAACAGACTGACATTTTAATTTTTCCTCTAATTAATATTAATCATGCAATGACTTTCAGGGAGATAATGTTAAATTTCTAATTATGTTGGACTGATTAATATCCATACTGAGCAAATATGGAGCATGGAGAAGTGGACTGGGCTGCAGTGGTTTGAGACATTTCTATGTTTTTTACACTTCATTTTATACAACGTGTCCCCACTGGAATCCACTGTAACGACATGAATTCAAGCTGAGCGCAGCCACTGTTCTCTATGTTCAGTTGTTTTTAATGTTGTGTCAACCTCCTAATGTTGTGTGGGGTCCTACCTGTAGCTGGGACTGCAGTGAGCGTCGGGCCAGCAGGCACTGAATGACATTGGTACGGTCCAGACAGTCCATGCAGTTGCTCCGAAACATCCCCTCCTGGTTTATCAGCACCTTCCCATCTGCATCCACCATGAAATATCTGAATCCACATACACACCATTATTTCTTATGTAGAGTACATAGATATCTACCTGGTGTACTTGTATATCGGCTCACACACAATGCGAAAAGCATACTGACCCAAATTCATCCTGCATTTCAGCGACCATGTCCACTAAGATCTGCAGGCGGTGCCACCTCATCCGACTGCACTCCTTATGGAAGTCAAAGGCTATATACCTGCAGAAAAGCAAGCATTCAAATAAATTCGAGGTGGGGTAAATATGAGGCACTAAAAGAACCCAGCCACATGTGAGGATGGAACTGGTGGTAATCTTACTTGATCATGGCATTACCCAAGCTGGTCACCATCTTGTCAAACGCCAGCTCGAGTGGCTTTTCAGAGCCCTTTTGGTTGATCTGTGAAAAAAGGACTCAGTGTTCTCATCAAAACATCATGCATTGTCATGTGTATTATTTCTTTTGACTGCTTCTTTCTAGTCTGGGTCATATCACAGATTAAACAGTGCAAAATCAATACCTAGCTGACACATGTATTTCATAAAATGAGAGGTGACAGAATCGACACATGTGATAATTACACATTTTTTCATCTTACCAAGTTCAAAATGACTTGTCTTCCATACAGAATGATCTGTGAGTCAAAGTGTCTCTGGAATCCATCCAGCTAAAGAGATAAACGGAGAGAAGAGGGAAACTGCATGAGAAATGAAGATAAATAAGATTACAAATACACAGAGGGCCTGGTTTTATCTAATGTAAGTGTGAAGACAGCTTACATGGTTGACTGTTTTGCTGATCTGTGGTTTTGGCTTGTACTTGAGATTGGGCCTTTGGGACCAGTAGAAGGGGATGGAGCCTCTTGTCTATGAAGCAAAAGGGCAAAATGCATAAACATACCATCATCACAAACTCATTCCTCCATTACAACAATGTACAAAACCTATTTTTAAACCCAAACTGCAGTGAGTTTACAGTTTTTCAGAGTCATGTTGGAGTCCACATTCCAATGTGGATATGACCACTGAGCCACAACAGGAATGTGGACTGTGAGGAATTTGTGCAAGAAAGTGGAAACAACTGAGGGAGGTATATTGAATGTAAACTAATTTTAGAGGAATATACTGTAAATATACAAAGTTAACACAAACTGAAGACATGCTCAAAGTGTTTTAACTATATTTTGAGGGTTAATGCTGTGTAGTATTTGCAGAACACATCAGCATTGCAGAAATATCGAGGTTGAGAATTCAATGATCATTCACTTCTTCCTTATGGCCAATCCAAAAAGGCAGACTTCACTAAATCTCTCCTGTAGCACTATAGCTTTGGCTCACCTGAACAAATGAAGCCTTGGCACTGTTGTACTGCACTATCTGCTCTGTTTCCACATAGTTAGCAGCATGGCCTTCTGAATCAATGCCTACAGACAAAAACACAAAGAACTGTTTGAGAAGTTAGACACATAATGGCTTTAAAGTCCCAGTAATGCAGACAATTAGCTTTTCATTGACTTAATGTCCACTGGATGTCCCTGCATAACAGACTTCTGCAGAAGCAGGTAACATGAAACTGACTTGAATGTATATAAATGCCAGTGTTTATTAACATGAAACTAATATGTAACTATGCATTTCATTTATTACTGCTTTTGTTTTTCTCTACATACAGTATAACTAGTTTTTTGCTGTCATAAATGAGCTGCAACTGTGTTTTCAATATGTTTGTAAAACACTATAAATGTTAAAAAATCATTCTAAACAATATTGGAAATGTGTCTGCTGAGAACAGACTGAAGACACTTCAGAAATACTTCCAGTGGACATCAGAACTGTGACAGAGATGTAGAGCAACCATAATGTGACACAGCTGCATCCAGTGGAAATGAGAGGTCAGTGGAGTGGACAGGAGAGTTACCTCGGACATAGTAGCGGACACCGGCTCTGAAACAGCTCCTCCTGGAGATAATACTCCATTCAAACACCTTTCCATTAATGCAGCTTGACTTCATGGTGATGACTAGTCAACAGATGTGTTAAGAATGCAACAGTACTGACACGGAATAATAAGGAGTCAGTGCTATACACACTTAAAAAAATAACATTAACAAATATAAAGAAGCATCAGGTATGCTTCTTTATATTTGTTAATGTTAAAGTAGGCAAGAATTGTTTTTGTGTGATACTATAGCACCTTTTTAGGCACTGTATTGTAGACTGTTGTTGTTTTTCTACATCTGATAGGCACTTAACAGTCATCCTGGTCAACGACAAAAAACACTCTTCTATCAACACAGCATACAGCACGTGGAACAGTTTTAGAAGTCATAAATCTAAAAATAAAGCCATAAAGGCTCTAATCAACAGGACACACCTTATCCAATGCTCCACTCAGATAACATGGCGACATGGGCCTGACATAAAAGGTCTCACACTCATTCACTAAAGTAGCATTGTCTATTTCACATGTTAGAGGAGAGGAATAAACTGTGGCAGTCAGACAACAACAGGAAAGGATACAGCCGTGGACAACAGGATACACAAACTTGTGTAACTGTAAGGTGAGAGCAGTGTTAGACGATGAAATGCTTTACTGTCATGGTTATTATCATTCTGTGCACAATTCTACTGAAATAAAACTTAAGGTTACATATGTAACCTTGGTTCTCTGAAAAGAATGAGATGTCTCACAATCAGCCCGTTTTCTAAGGAGTACACACTCCATCACACAAGTTACACTGCTGGAAGAAGGCCATTCTGATGAGACATCTCAATCATGATACTCACAGAACCAGGGTTATACAAGCAACCTTAAGCTCTCCTTCACAACATTCTTTTCAGTGTCTCACTATGGGACAGGAAGACTGGCGTCCATTTTGGCGGACAAGCTTATCTTTAAGCGTGACAGCTAGCCCCCTCCACCAATTGCTCCAGGGAGCCACCCTCAGGACAGTGTGAACAGGGCTTGAAGTAGTGGCACCCAACATATAAAACCTTGCAAATGTGAGATGTGTTGACCAGCTAGCTGTGTGGAAGTTGCCAGACCCCTGGTAGAGTATACATACATAAATAAAAGTCTTTGACTGTGATGTTCTGGGCTGGAAAGAGAAAAGAATCTAATCCTCACTGGGTTCAGTTTGGCACCATCAGCTGAAAGCGCTCAACAGTGATGTGGAATAATCTTTTGGCCTAAGCACTTAAACATACTGTGTTCTTATATAAAAATCATTGCAGTAGTATCTTTATACTTGTGCATGTATTACATGAAACTGACATAGCTAAAAGGTTCTGTAATCATTGTATTTGACTGTATTAAGGCCGGGGGTGCTTGAAACAATCTAGTTTGTTCCACCACTTAATGCCTCATTTTATCAAACTTGAATTGAGTTGTTAAATCAACATAGAAACTAATGTTTCAATGGCCAGATATTTGCTGCAGGCTCCTGGTGCTTCTATCCCATTGGTGTAGCCAAACGAACCAGTAGTCACAGCCAGACTGCTGCTACTACTATTACTGTAGTCTGCTGTTTGAATACAGGATACAGTCAAGTGTCCTGAAGGCAGCTGAACCTGAAAACAGTTCCAGACCCTAATTACTTAATTCTCACAAATGTTACTGAGCACACTAAGGTGAACGTGTCCTACAGTGAGAAGTCAAAACAAATGCTGTGAAAGAGAACAGTAATTTTGTCTTACCTCTGGCTGTGCAATGAATTCCCTCAGCAGGTGGCCATTCCAGACAAAGCGCTGATCTGCCTGGAACAAGGACAGTTACCACATGTTACACTTTTTCTCAGTTGCTTTGGTACGTTTCTGGAATCATCCATAACATTTGCGAAACAGTAAGTTCATTTCTCAAAACTATTTACAAGCAGCACCACACAATGGATTACCTGCAAAAGCCTGTAACTTGCTCAGAATCATCAGTTTCTCTCTCAAAAGCAAATATTTGTGTCAATGAACATGTCAGAAAGTCCTTGTGTCATTGTTTACAAACAAGATAGTCACAATGCTTAGCCATGTTGTCAATATAACAGAGTACTCTGTGAGTATAACAGTGAACTCTGTGAGTATAACAGTGTACTCTGTGAGTATAACAGTGAACTCTGTGAGTATAACAGTGTACTCTGTAAGTATAACAGTGTACTCTGTAAGTATAACAGAGTACTCTGCGAGTGTAACAGAGTACTCTGTAAGTGTAACAGTGTACTCTGTAAGTATAACAGAGTACTCTGTAAGTATTTTCTGATGTAAACTAAGGTTTTGATGACAGTGATTGAAAATGCACAAGGCTGCACTTTGTCAGTTTCAACAGTACAAAGTTACACATTATTGTATGTGGAGATCAGACAGGATTCACATTTACACCTTTACTGTTTGTCATTTGTTGACAGACCACGTCATTGCGATACAGAAAAGAAAAAGACCAACTGTTTTACAGCACTGCAGAACACAAAGGAAAAAAAACTAAATTAGAAATGTAAGCAGGAAACAGCCCTTAGGCAGAACTGTACTTGCAGCGCTGTATGGGGAATTACATTGCAGTCTTTCTACACCTCCTGATGTTCCTGTCTGCCGGGTCACAGATTCTCATCCACATCACGTAATGGCGTAAACCTCCATGCTGAGTAGAGCTCCTCAATTATGCTTGACAGATTAAGACAACTGGTTCAACCATTTTGCATGTAATGACTTATGCAATGACCTAATGCCTAGATGTTTTGGGGGATAAGACTATTCAACAGAGAACCAGTATAATACATTTTGATCAAACTGTAATACAAAGCCAAAGACATTGGCAGACATGGGTGTGGCTTCGACCTGGAGATGAGGCCGACTGCAAGGACAATGCCTGAAAACAATACTTAAAAAAGAAAAAATAGAAAATATTTTTACTCAAACGTTACCAGTCAAAAGTATGGGGTCACCCAGAAAATGTCATGTTTTCCATGAAAACTCACACTTTTATTCATCAAATGAGTTGCAACATGAATAGAAAATATAACCAAGACACTGACAAGGTTAGAAATAATGATTTTTACTTGAAATAATAATTTTCTCCATTAAACTTCAAAGAATACTCCATTTGCAGCAGTTACAGCCTTGCAGACCTTTGGCATTATAGCTGTCTATTTTTTGAGGTGATCTGATGGAATTTCAGCCCATGCTTCCTGAAGCACCTCCCACAGGTTGGATTGGCTTGATGAGCACTTCTTA
>NTHP01000603.1:53087-72889 GCA_003416845.1 Oplegnathus fasciatus
TTGCCTGAGTTACCTGAATGAACTGGATTCTGTTGAGTGTTTATTTTCGTTGTCTCTACATCTTTTGCGCGGATTATATTAATAAATGAAACAAGTGCACATGAATTAGGTAAATAACATAAATAAACAGTGTCATACTGTGTTTTGCTGTTGTTTATGGTGTTTCACCACGGGCGGAGCTCAGCCCTGCCACACACANCACACACACACACACACACCTCAGCGGAGGAGAGACGGAGAGTGGAGGACGGCTGCACGTTGCTGTGTATGAAAGCTTTGCGAGCAAAAACACCAGAGTGACAGCTGACGTAAAACAAAGGATCGGATCAGCTAATAGCCCAATATAGCCAATACCGATCAGTTCAAAAATACCTTGATCGGCCCCGATACATCCCTAGATTAAATAACTAAGTGTTGATTTTTAGTTTATTTTTGCATAGTTTTAACAACTAGAGTGACACAGTGACTTAACTTTGGGTACACTTCAATTCAACAGCTGACCGACTTGACATCTGTAGCCACTGTCAGCAGGGAGCAAACCTGTCAGACACTTCTGAGTGGTAGTTAAGGTACTTTATCATCCAGACCACTCTGCCACAAGTAAAATCAGGAGTCATACCATCAAGAAAACATAAGATCCTACCTGGTTGTCTGTCAGGTGTAGTACTGTCTTTTTAAAGGAGATGATGTCAAAGTCCAGAGCCTTCCACACAGCGTGCCCCAGCAAATCTCCTACCTTCTTCTTCTTTGTGATGACAACCAGGTACATACCTAACACAATGAGGTGGTTGGAAATTGCACAGCAGAGCACAACACACTGCTGGAATCACCCAGCTCTCTGATAACTGACGGCCGCCATATTTTCCAGGACTGGCTGAAACATAACCTTCCTGCATTACGTACTGAACTTACCTGCCACCAAACGCATCGTCCCCATCAGTCCACATATTGGCCTCGTCTCAGCGGACGCAGGGATGTCCCTCCTCACTGAGGACCAAAGCAGGGACACAACACAACAATGGTGAATGACACACAGCAGTACTATCATCTGAACCAGGGCTGCGACTAATGATGATTATTATTATTGATGATTCTCTTTGAAAAGATAGCAAAGTCCTCAGAACTAGTACATGTTTTTCATTTTTACTTACTAAAGGACTAACACAACTAACGGATCAAGACTGTGACAATCCCCCTCTGTGCCAATATGAATGATGAAACTCCACACTTATGCAGCAGTGTTAACTGGAGCCCAGAGCTGCAGTCTCTTCCTGTCCTGGAGTTAGAGAGCGAGAGTGAATGTATGTGTGTGTGTGTGTGTGTGTGTGTGTGTGTGCACACGCTTGGGAAACCCTGACAAAGTGTCAGAATCTACTTTTAAGACCTTTATTGTTTCAGTTGACGTTGTGCTTTTATGACATGATGCGTCACCTTATTCAGCTTGTGTTGAATTACCACACGAGGCGCTGTAATAGTCCAGCAGAGAAATACTGTATACACTGCACACGTGTACGAGAACAGCAGCTTAATAGAGGCCCAACAGCTCATTTTTGCCCTGGACCTCCAAAACAGGTTCCTCCAGCCTGGAATATAAACATGGCGCTGCTGTGGATCAGCTGGAGGAGCAGAAGCACCTTCGTGGTTCTTTACATGCAGCTGAGCTACAGCCTCTGTATCTGCTGTACACACTGTAAAGCCCCTTCAGGCAAACGTGTGATGTTGAGCTATAGAAACAAGAAGACTTGACTTGGATCTCACTGCTGTGTTCATGTATACTTCCACATGTGCTGGGGCCACCCAACCTGTGCTCACCTGTGAGAGTCATTTCAGTTGACACTCTGTCAATAGCCAGAACATCCACGGAACCATCCTCACAGGCCTCGATGTAAAACTTCTCTGGCGTGGTGCGCCTGGTGAGACAGAGACAAGAGCTGTTAACAAAGACACCAACACCTCAGCACGAGCAGCAGTCGACGTTTGTGCGCCATTAATCCTCCTAGATGTGTCTTCACTCGGGAGCAAAGGGATCTTGTTAAATCAAATGGTGCTCATGATTTCGGGCTATCAAATCCAACTCGATTAAAAGTGATCGTGTGTGAAAACTTAGTGTGGAGTCAGATGAAGCCCAGGCTGCTGCAGCAGTAAGTTAACACGGTGCCTGCGCTGTAAGGTGGAGCTGGTGGAGCTGCTCCATCCGCAGCCATGTCAACATGGATCCTGTCAGACTCGCTTCACCTCTTCGTTCACAACACAACACAAAGCTAAGTGGTGTTACGGGACTGATCCGCGGTACTTACAGGTTGAAACTCTCGTAGGTGCTCGCCATCTTTTCTCCCGTTTGACCTCAGTGACGTGTCAGCGACACACGGGTTACTTCCGCCATCAGCTGTGCGGAAGAAATGCAGCGTCTCTGCCGCAAGGAGACGCTAGATGGCGCTCGAGGCACGCAACAGTCCCCAAATACAACTTCAGACCCCACGTGAAACAACAGGTGCTTTCATTTCAAGAGCGATCATTTACAGTGTCTGGTCTCTCTGAGTGGACGCGGATGAGAACATTATGTGACACAGTGGGCTTCATTCACTCAGGCTTTATGAAACAGTCAGAGTGTGTTTGTCCATATTCACTAATAATTAGTAACAGTGAGAAAGCAAAAGTGTTCCTGAGCACAAATGAATACTGAATTAAAATGACTGTCCCTCTGTGTACTGAGCTGTACTCCTGATCTGTACTGTAACATCTCTGGAAATCAGTGTTTGGACTCAAAAGCAAGACAGAAAAAGAGCAGGATGAAAATAAGGTTAACTTGGTAGAGATTCACAGCAGAGGTCAGCAACAGGCAGACAGTCAGCGAAGGAAAACAGTCACACAAAGAGCAGGCATGCAAAGATCTACAGAGATCTGGACTAGCAGGTAAGAACAGAGTCGGGCAGTTCTGAAATATTCAGATGCTTAACTTGTGTAAAAGTAGCAATAGTTTAATGTAAAAGAATCCATTACAAGTAAAAGTTCTACATTCAAAATGTTATTTAAGTAAAAGTACAGAAACATTATCAGCTAAAGTACTCATTATACACCAGAATGGCTCCTGTCAGAGTGATCTCATAGATCATGTTATTGTACCATTATTATTAATGCATTTACATGTAAGCAGCACTTTCATGTTGAGGAATGTAGTGTGGACGAGAGGTGTAAAGTAACATAAAACATGAGTGCAGTGCTTCAGTAAATGTAATTAGTAAATTCCACAACTGGCTAGGGACTAGTGTTTGTGGGCAGGTACGCAGTATACTGGGGAGCTGATGGGGGAATGGAGCGCAGATATACAGGCAGGTGGTGACCAGTTGGACAGGCAGAATGACAGGATTAGCTTTACAGTATAATACATCCTGTTGGTGGATAGAGAACGCCGGCTCAGTTTATAGAGACTCAAAGATAAGTCCCACTGTCGCAGCCACATGGTTATTAGTCATAATGACAACCACAGATATAAATCTGCAACCAAAATTGTTCTTTTATGTTGAGCAACATTTTGTGGATATCCTAGTCATATTTTGTGTGGTAAGGGTATCAGGATAGAACAGGAAGGCATCTGCACAAAGTAAACTGTTGTCTCAGGCCTTGTACTGTGTGCAATAACAATGAAGTTAAAGTTGAATCTAATCTAAACTCACACTGTGATCTGCCAGAGTATGTGCATTTGAATATGCATCTGCAATTTAGTGTCTAAAGATGAGAAGCAAAGGAGATTCTTATTATGACTGAAGGAAGCAAAACATGATAAAGTTACATTAGAAAATGTTGTTGGAACGGCATCAAGGAAAATATATACTCATTTAATTACCTGTATACTCATTTAATAACCTAATTAATGAAGTGTTTTTCCTGCCATACTGCTCCTTTGTGGAACTCATCCACTCATAACTGATGCCCTGACAGACATCTTGCATTAGATCTGTTTTGCAGCTGTCCTGCGCTTTTAAATGAACTTTGTTGGTAACTGTCTAATTGACTTAAATGGCGTTTTGAGGTGACATGAATGATGTTATTTATCCTTCTCTTGAAAGAAGAAAGCTATGGAAACAATCACCGTGTGGAGGGAACATAAGTAATAATCCACAGGTCCTCCAGTAAACAGTGGAGGGGTCCAACACTGACTGAGGAGTGATGCTGAGGTTGGAAGAGACGTGGAGAGAAGTGTTGCTTTAATTATAGAAGCATTTTGCAGGAGAGGCTCAGCAGGACATGTTCTGCATCTGAGAACAATGAGGTTGATTTGTTGGCTTTATTTTTAAGATGTGTTCACACTCCGTACCGGTGGGTGGCGGTAAAGCTTCCTCTGAGCTCACACATCCAGCAGCAGTAGAAGTCACAGTGTAGCAGCACGTGTGGTCACACTGCGCCTGTCCGCTGAGACACGCACCGGAGAGGAGCGAGAGAAGAGTCCCGCCAACAGCATACACAGCTCTTTACAGCAGATAACATGAGGCCAGGTACAGTAGAGAGGATTACTTTACGACACGTAACGTTAGTGTGTGTGTGTGTATATGTGTGAACCGGTCCGCCGTGTGTTTGGAGGTAAAGGTGCAGATGTGTGCTCGGCCTACACCGCCATGCTGCCCCGTTCATTTGACCGTAAACTGTTCTGAAGAGAGAAGTGCTGCCGAGTGTGTGAACGCGTCCTCCGTTAATACGGTGACATGTTAGCTGAAATATAACGTGAAGTTCAGGATAATGATCGTGATGTAACCGTGGAGCCGCCAGTCTCCACTAACATGTTCACCACCATCACGTTAAACACACGTGTTGAGCTTCCGCCCCAACGCCGAGCAGACGGGCACGAGGACATGAAGAGTTGATGTGAAATGATTGCTCGTGTTTACATGTTGTCCCGGTGAATCTGAGCTGTTGTTTGAAGATGTTTGTTTTCTGCCTTGTGCCACGTGGTTAAAGCCCGGACGTGACCGATAGCTTCTGCTAACATTAGCACAGATCGGCACCTGGAGTCAGAGGGTCCGTGTCCCACACAGTCACAGCTCAGAGGGTTTCATTAGACCATATAAAACTGTTACTGATGTAGGCAGAAGTTAATCCCGAGGCCCAGATGGAGCACAGTGTTACAGTGTGTGTCGGTTTTACAAGACCTGAAGAGTGAAGACTGAACATGTAGGCACGTGTAGATCTGGTTAACTTGCCCACCTCTGCTAAAGATCAGCGCACAGCTGCTTCTCTGAGCTGAACCATCCGGGACCCTCACTGCGGGTGAGACGGTCCCCCAACGGGCCTTATGTGAGCTTGTTCCCCTGCTGTGTGTTAGTACGCTGTAATAATTAACATAGCGCTCAGTCTGTATGTAAGTTTGTGTCCTACATTCAGGGCATTGTGTGTATAATTCCACATATCCTCCATCAGCCATTAAAGGGGCCCTGTGGAGTCAGTAACCACCTGTAACACTGTGGAGAAATGTTTTTGTCTGGTGTCATTCCACTCTGTAGACAGCTGGTGGTGGTAGTGGGTTTAAAAAACATGGGTGGGTGTCAGAATGTTCAGAAAATGGTCTTTGCAAATGTGCACTCACTCGGCGGCATTTGGCGGTGATGGAGCACCTTTTGTGTTGAAATCCAGTGTGGGGTGTTTTGCTTGTTCTCTCCGCAGTGAGGGTCCACGTGACAGATTTCATCCTCATCCAAAGTCTGCAAGGAGCCCACAATCCATAACTGAGCACACTGTATGCACTGACTGCACATGTGTGAACATGGCCGCCAAGGCAGACACCCAGTGTGGTGTAAACAGAACTGCATGTGCGTCTTCTGTTCATGCTCCCATCCATTTTGAAGTATGTCAGAGGGGTGTACTATGAAGCCAGATTAATGGGTTAGCGAGGTATGTTGAGCTTAAAGCCAGAGTTTTCAATGTCACCAACGTGGCTGTCTTTTAACCTGGCTAGATCGTCATGGTAACTTATGCTGCACACCTAACCTGCTCCAGAGGAGGTCATGTTCAGAGTTTTGGATTTAAATCAGCTGTAAAAAGTGCCTCCCTTCAGGTAATATTACCACTTTAAATGTCACACAGCAGATCATCAATGATGGAGGCTCAGCAGCTACACACTTTGGATTATGTTTTTATGCTTGGTCCTGATTTGCTGCCAAGTCTGTTTTACACTGCTAGTACCACAGCTAATACAACACCGATTAGAAAATTGATTAGTTTATTGGTGTTTATCACAGATAATATTTAATCAATAAAATTTATTTCACTTTGATTTGGCCAAAAACTAAAATGATTTCCACGTCTCCTTGTCTCCTTCATTGTGGGACAGTGTCAGACCTCAATGCACTTGCACAATGTGCAGCTGTCACATTAGAAATAAACAGGAGACATTGAGAGTGCAGTGAGTGGTAAAATAAATATTAATTTATGTTAACTTGCCTTATTTGCATAAACAGTGTTGCTTTTTGTCGTAAGAATTATTTTATATTCTTCAGAGCTCTCCATTATAACAACCTGTTCCTCCTGACTGAAGTAGGCGGCATGCGATCACTCCATGTTGTGCAGAAGAAGAGTCAAATGACACCAAACGCCCCCTTTTATGAGAACGCACACAGAGCCTGAAGAAGAAAACCTGGTCACAGTCGTGATACCTGTTTTCTCTGATTGGGGTTTTAGGTTTTGTCGAGCCAGAACACAGAGAAAGCCTGGCTATGTCCAACTGGCTTCGTAGTACCCCCCTCTGACCTTTCCAGTGTTTATTTTGGTTCACAATGATTGATCGCTTTGGGGTGTATGTTTTCCCGTTCACCACAGAACACAAGCAGCCCAGTGTGAACAATCACAGGTCTTGCGGTCTTAATGTGGTTTCTTGTTGTTTTTGAAGAGGTGCACAGTACAGCTCTGTTGGTATTCCACAGCCTCCTGATGCACATGTTTAAATTCAGCTGAAGTGCCAACATTATCTGTTTCTCAGGGTTCAGTCCTCGTGGAGACCGCGGAGGACGAGGTGGAGGACGAGGTGGAGGTAGAGGAGGATTCGGTGATCGGGGAGGACGAGGAGGATTCAGAGGAGGAAGAGGTGAGACTGGAGGAAGTGGATGTGTTGCAAACATCATCTCATCTGTATTATCACATCATGCACATTATTGTGGTTAATCAAATATGGCATGAGGAAAACTTTTCCAAGCGACAGAAGTTCTGTTTTTCATTGAAGAACTCGTGTATAAAGTTGATGTGCATTAGTTAACATGTTAAACTGGAACCCTGACTGAGCTCTGTTTGCAGGAAATCAATTTACCATCATGAGCTCAACAGATTTTGAGTATAACCTGTTAATTCCAGTAAAAGCTTGAGCATGCAGTTTGTGTTACCAAGGCACAGATGTTCTTTTCTTCTTCTTTTGACCTGAGGAGCTTTATTAACATGTGTCTGTTTTTCAGGCGGAGGATTCAAGTCCCCAGATGGTGGAGGATTTCGGGGCCGGGGAGGTGGCAGAGGCACCCCGAGAGGGAGAGGAGGCAGAGGAGGGAGGGGTGGCAGAGGAGGCTTTGGAGGAGGGAATAAGGTCTTGGTCGAGCCACACAGACATGAAGGTTTTTATTACTCCTCTTTATAATGAATTATTATTTGGGATGCAGCCACTAAGTGCTGGAACCCTGTTGGTGCTTGGTCGACATGAGCCTGGGATTTGTTTCATTGGCTGTCGTTCTACCATTGCTTTTTTTCACAGGTGGTTTCTTTCTGGGTTTTTTGTTCATACTCTAAACTAAGTGGCTGCCTACTGATGTAAAATGTACTCATGTAAAATCCAGAGGAAGCATAAATCCACCTTTAGATTAGACTGTAGGTGCTCTGACAAAAACTCTGGAATGGAGTTGTTGTGTGCTTTCAACATTCATATCTGTCTATGTGACACTTCTGTCTGTCTGACTAGAGTTACCAACAAGTTTTAATTGACTCAAAGTGTGTGTGTGTGTGTGTGTGTGTGTGTGTGTGTGTGTGTGTGTGTGTGTGTACTCAGGAGTCTTCATCTGCAGAGGGAAGGAGGATGCCCTGGTGACCAAGAACATGGTGATAGGAGAGTCTGTGTACGGAGAGAAGAGGATGAGTGTGGAGGTGAGATTGCAGCACAGTGGTCAGATGGTGTAGGAAACACATTGCTGTTGCATCACGATCATAATTGCTCACCTTTGCTGCATTGTGTAGAAAACAATTGTTTGCATAATGGGTAAAAGATCTGTCTTGTGAAATCAGCAGTTATGGTCACTGGTGTTGTGGCCAGACTTTGTGAAATCCTGACTCACTGTTTTCTTACTCTTTGTCTGTTAGGAAGGAGAGACTAAGATTGAATACAGAGCCTGGAATCCGTTCCGCTCCAAACTGGCAGCAGCCATCTTGGGAGGAGTAGACCAGATCCATATCAAGCCCGGAGCAAAGGTCATGTACCTGGGAGCTGCCTCTGGCACCACAGTGTCCCACGTTTCTGACATTGTTGGACCGGTGAGTACTACACACATTCAGTGATTCTCATCTGATTTAATCCAATGCAACACATCCTCAGGATGTGGCCTCAGAAATCACCGTATGGCCCTTTTACCACCAAATGTTCCCACAAACTTACACTACAAGTTTACAACATCACTTTAATTTTTTAATTCTTAAAGCTCAGAATGTCCCGACAAGTGGTTGTTCACTGACAGAACCCTCTATCCATTCATCTACAGATATTTGTGCTACACAGGTAATAATAACCTCAGAAAATAACAATATATGTTATGCAAAATAAAGGTCTGTATTCACCGTGCCATAAGCCTGTAAATAAAGGCAGTGAAAGCAGAGTGAAACAGCTAAGTTCAGTGTGAAAATGACATGAACAGACCCCCCTGAACACTCTAAATTAAACAGAACATAAATTGAAAGGCACAGTTGAACGTAAATGTAAATTAAGAGTCTCTCATTGATTTAATGATGACGTAAGTTAAAAAGTGTTTTATGTTTAAAGGTTACATGGAAGTAACCAGTGTGTCTTGTGTGTTACAGGAAGGACTAGTCTACGCAGTGGAGTTTTCCCATCGATCAGGTCGTGATCTTCTCAATGTGGCAAAGAAGCGCACCAACATCATTCCAATCATTGAAGATGCTCGACACCCACACAAATATCGCATGCTGGTTGGTAGGTAGTCCTGAGCCACAGCAGTAACCTTGCTTAGAGGTTGGCAGAAGGCACTTAGTAGAGTTGTCATGGTTCCAGTACCAGTCTGTTCTCTTTAGCCAGGGTGAGTGTCAGGTCAGGTTTTATCAAAGCCATGTCAAATTTTGTCAATTTTGGTGGACAGTGGGGAAGAAAGCATAATGCAGTCGTCAGGCTCATCTGTATCTGTGAAGTCCGACTGGATCCACAGCTACGTAAATGTGTAAATGGATGCTGTGGGTCCGGACGGTAATGATCTGTCCCTTTCTAGGCATGGTGGATGTGATTTTTGCTGATGTCGCCCAGCCTGACCAGACAAGGATTGTTGCTTTGAATGCTCACAACTTCCTGAAGAACGGAGGACACTTTGTTATCTCCATCAAGGTACACTGATGAATGCCTCGACAGATGGCAGCCCTCCAACCTTCAACGCATAAAGTAGTAAACTAGTTATGTGACAGTGAAGTCCACAGATGATTATAAAATCAAGTTTTAGTCTCGAACAGACAAGACTGACTGAGGTAGTCTGGATTGATGAAAGAACTATTTTAATGGATTCATATCTGCCAGATAAAGTCCTATTTTTTAATCCATGGAGCCCCAGGTACACTAGTTGTAGAAAAAGTACTGGAATTATTTCATGTACAGTTCTGTGGGCGGGTGAAGTGGGAAGCAGCACAAACATAAAAACCAGCAGTTTGCAGTAATGATACCCATACTGACAGTGAACATCGAGAGCAAAGCTAATTTGTGTTAAAACAACAGTCACTTAATGAGAAATGCGATTTTGCTTAAGAACGGGGATCGTGGCACACATTTTCAGACGGTCTCTCCTGGAAGTCATTCATGGTGACAGGAATACTTGTGTAAACAATGGAAACGAGAGCTCAGGGAGACGTTCAGACTACTTCTTCACCTCCATTCAGCTGGCCAATCACTGCGTGATGTACTGTAAATGTCACTCTGTTTCAGGAAGTTACCTAAATTGTTGGTCCCCCCAATTGTGATGTCTTAAAGGTGTGGGGGTTTAAGACACTGTTGGACCAGATTGCGCTCCAACTCAATTGACTGAATGGAATTAGGGGCCAGAACACTTGTTTGGGAGATTACTGCTCGCAGTATAGTTTCATGTACAGTACAGTGTTTGTTCTGACTTCTGATCAGATCCACTGCAGTGTATCACTTGTTTTGATCAGTTGATGTTTGTTCATACCGAGTCTGTTGTCAACTGTGTAGACTCTGTTTTTTGTTTTAGGCTAACTGTATAGACTCGACAGCTGCTCCAGAGGCAGTGTTTGCCTCAGAAGTGAAGAAAATGAGTGCTGAGAACATGAAACCACAGGAACAGCTCACACTGGAGCCCTATGAGAGAGACCACGCTGTGGTGGTGGGCGTCTACAGGTACACAAACATCTGCTCTCCCTGACCAGCTCAAATAAGTATCAGCCCCCTTTACAATGACACGCGTAAATTATCACCGGTGCAGCCAACTGTTTTTAGAAATCACAAGTGAAGTGTAAACAAAGAACTACCTGACAAGTTACTGTTGTGGCAAATCATGTGTCAGTTGCCAACATCTACCTGCACGTCTGCGGCAACCAAACCTGACAGACACGTCAGAAGTCTCAGCAGCTACCCAGATAACAAAATCCAAATCAACAGACCCCATGGTGGTGCTAAAACAGCCAAGTTTAGGTTTAGTTCAATATCTTGAACCATATGAAGCATAACTGTGTATAGAAAGTGTTTTCTATATGAATCGATGCTCATCTTTTGGTGTAGGCCCTTTAAAAAGTTTTAAAATTAGTTTTGATATTTACAAAATTCACACAGGAGAAGTTTGGACCAAGCCGTGCAAAACAAAATATGCAATTCCATTTTGCCTCAGTTCATATTATGTTGGGAAGATGTTGCCTGATTAAGGTAAAACATATGTAAACTTGCTTTGAGCTATCGTCACCACATTTGTTGCACTGTAGACTGGAGAAAGTGCTTTATTCATTCGGTGCAGCGAACACAATACATGGCCCTTTTACAACCACTTTACTTGAACCTAGGACGAGGCAGTATGGCCTAATATTTATATCACGGTATAATTTGAAGCACGTATATTATATATCACGTATATTCATAATTAATTATTTGAAGTTGCTGAAGTCTGGCCAGGTAATTAGCCTAAGCTAGGGCCACTTCAAATGCAATGCAGGAAAGTAGGATTTTAACAGCCAGGATCTGACAATAAATCAGTTTCCTCTGGTCATAAAATCTTAATAATTGATTATATTTTTCCTAAACATGGAATATTCTCAGTTAAATATGCAGAAGGGACATGGTGGGAAAAGGGTTGATAACGATTAGGAATTCTTAGTTTATGACAGGTGTAGCACTTTTCAGTTTTGCAATACAAATAAAGACTCACCCCCTGATTTACTAAGGCTGGTGCAAACCAGAGAGATTTAAAAATAACTTCTGTTTGCGCCTAAATTAAAACATGCTTTCACTGAGCGGTAAATAGTGTGAGCTGTTTTTCCTTTAGTAAATCAGGCGCAAGGACCTATTATAATCATTAGAATGAAACAGGCTTGTGCTGACTGGTGATCGGATAGTATATCATCAATTGTTTTTTCCTACGCTGATATTAAGGCGATTTAACTAACTCGCGTTTAGAACTAAGATGTTATAAAAATAATCTGTAGAATCTGCCTTACTGTGCATTTTAGAGATGTTTCTGGTGGAGCAACATGTCCGCCCGCTGAGCCCCATTAATCAGCACGAGTGAATTTTAAATCCTTCATTACAAACCAGTTTGCCGTCTCTTTCTGCTGACTAGTGTAACTTAACAACCCATGGAAACATGCACTTCATGGGTTCCATGGGCGCTTCCATACAACAACAGCTGTATACTTCTAACCCTGTATGGATGTGATATGATTGCTATCATTGTTGTATGGCCTGGCTCAGGTTAAACCCTTTGTAAAACATGAACAAATACATACAGAGAATGAATGCCATAGAACTTTTTTTTATTATCTAGTTTGACAGTCAGTCAGAACTGGAAAAATAACATGAATGAATAAATCTAGGAATAAACAATTCCGAATGGAGAAGATTTTTTTGGCACATCTCTCTCTCTGTTCGCTACTCGTTGGACAGCCTGTGTGCTAATTTGTCTTTTTTTTTTTTCCTCTTCATATGCTCAATAAGATTGCTGGTGTTGAAACTGGCAACACTATTGCCACCCCTCGAAACTGAAGCCTTGCATACTGTACACATCGCCGTTTTACTGGTGGGGTTTTCCAGTGTCAAATATTGCCAAATTGCTGACATTTTGGTAGCCCTGACTAACGTTACACTCTCCGCTAGCACCGCACTGTTGTTGTTTGCTATCGTCACGTGATTAATCCGCCACCCCAGCAACAGCTAGTTCACCCTGCTGCCGTTTGGCAAGAGATACAGAAGTATCTGCTGCTGTATCACCAGACTCCAGAGCAGCTTCTTTCGTCAGGCTGTGAGACTTCTCAGTTCATCCTCCGTACTCCCATAATTAATAGCTGTTTTTTTGTGTGAGGCATGAAGAGACCACTACTTGCATTTCATTATATGTTGTATAATAAATAAATAAACCCTTGAATATGGTGGCACTGCCAGCACCTGTATGCAGCTGCTGCATTAACTAGTGTAAACAGCTCCATCTGGTGGACTGTTTAAAAAGTTATTTTCACCACATATATGACCTAAAATAAAATTGCTAATTTTGACAGCTTAGTAGCAAAATGTGATTGAGTGTGAGGACACACAACCTGTGCTGTCAGGTTGGGCTGTTCATAATTTATCCAGCTCGTCCACTTGGCTGCGTCTCACCCAATCGCGTGTGTTTATGTAAATGACGTAGTGCAGAGCAGCCACTTGTTGCATGCCTCTTGCAGGGTTTTCATATAAATCTGTATTCAGTCAAAATACTGTAGTTGTTTCAAGATAATGTCCTACACACTATATTTATAATAATTCTTTACAAATCTATATTCAAAATTCAAATTGTAGACCTACACAGTCCACCTCTGGGTACAAGGTCAGGCTGCAGCTGAAGCTCGGCACACATCACTGCTTAAAGGATCATTTTACTTTATTACAGCTCAGGTCTTATTTTCAGCGTGTTGGCCATAGTTTCAATCACTTATGACAACGTCGTACTCATCAAGTAATTTGCTGCGATAACAGTACAAAGAAGTGTGACGGGTCAGGAAACACAAGCAGTCAGACATACAGACGGGTTGGAAATTAACCAACAGTTTATCCACATTATTTCAACCACTTTATGTTCAAGTTTATTTGTCACATATAATCATACAGAGTGTAATCATAGTGAAATGTGTGACCGTTAGCTCCTTCAGTTGTGCAATCAAAAATAAGTGTGAAATAGAGTAAGAATAAAATAAGTAATAGATAATATTAACTATAGTAGTAACTTTAAATAATTAAGTAAAAATAGTCTTCGGACAATTCTTAGGCAGTGTCCTCATTCAGGATCCTAGTGGTCTGTGGGTAAAAGCTCTTCCTGAGCCTCTCAGAGCTGGCCTGGTGTATCAATATCTTCTTCTCGACCACGGCAGGGAGAAAACAAACACCAGGCAGTCGCTGTTGATGATGGCTGTGGCGATGCCTTCGTGGATGGAGCGCGGCGTGGCCACTCAGGCAATAAAACTGAACACATCTGGAATGTCGCTAATAATCCCTCATTGTCCGTTGTCAACATCCACCCAATTTACAGTTTGGGTAATAATTTTACCGTTCACCTTTGTTTTCTCTTTCTTGGAGTTTGTTTCCAACCTTTTAGTATCTACTACAGTAGTTCTACAGGAACAAATGGTCATGGTACTGCTCCAGAGCTCCATGACTGCAACTGTGGGGTTTAACAGTTTCCCCTCCCTACTAATGTTCCCAGAACTGAGTCATGGAGCCAGGTTGACATCCAGACTCTCCCAGACCGCTGCTGTCAGCTCTAGATATATAGTGCCTGCTCTTTTTCAGATATTCACATGTTCTTTTCTTTCTCTCCTCAGACCTCCACCTAAACAGAAGAAATGAGGTGTGGAAGAAAGCTCAGGGAAACGGATTACCATTTTCAACCACCATCTACTTTTCGCACCATCAGTGTGGTCTGTTGCCCTCCTCTCCACCTCCACCTGCCTGTAGATTCCTGCACAGTGTGAAAGCATGACTAGCACTCAGGGTAACATTTGTCTGGGTTTCCTGTTTTTTAAGTCCTCTGACAGTTAAGCGACCAACCATCCAACTGCTGGAGGGTCCTTCTTTTATTGACAAGGTTGGGAGCACATTACATGACAATTGGAGGCATGTCAGCCACATATTGTCATCAAAGTTGGTTGCCAGATTGGAGCAAGTCATGATAGTAGTACAAGTTTTATAATATGTAAAGGTTCACATCTAGTTGGACCACCCTTATTTTACAAGTGATAAGTATATCCAACTGATTATCAGGTCTGTGTTTCTGTGCACCTACACACCAGGAAGACTGTAAGTAAATGACAGTGGCCAAGTGTTAAATACCCAGTCCTGTGTAGTGTGTCCTCAGCCTCAGATGAGTTGCAGCTTCCCTGTGAACAAGTTACTTTCTGCTCTGAACAGTATTTCAACAGACGGGATAAACCATTTATTTAAAAATGTTTGTTGAAAGATGTCTTTGTAGTTATGCAAGTTTGGATAACTACTACATGCTTTGATTTTGGCTCCAATGAGGTTTTTTTTGTTTTGTTTGTTTCATCAGTACTTTTATTTCAATCCTTCTTTGCTTCTCCGTGCTCCTGAACCTTGTCTTACTGAATTTCTTTTTTTAATGAAAAATGTTTTTCTGGTCCCCTTCTTCTGCCATATAGCACATCCCATATTGTTAGTGATATATACACACATCATACACCCCAGATGGCTAGTATTATTAGTGTATAATAAGTTATCTGTCCAGACTTATGTACAGTAAAATATGCTCTGTCTTAATATGTTGTGTGTACTTTTGTGAGTAAGAGCTTCAAGTGTGCACAGTACCCACTAGGGGGGTAAGGAACCCTTAATGCTGATGTGTTTAGTGGTGAGGAGGTAAACTTGACCCTGTGTGTGTACAGACAAATATAGATGGTGACTTTTTCACTCTGAATAGTAGTTTGATACTAGTAGTATAACTTTTGTGTTGGCGGAGCATGAAGCAGAATGGTTGTAATTTACAACAACTGATGCTTGAAACAGTTTGTTTGTTTTTTGACCTACAACTTTGTTTTAATAAAATGTTTATGATTCTTGTTTTTGTTACCATCTTTGACTGAATAACCTCATACACCAACATAAAAGGGACATTTACCTTCACACTGTAAACAGACTGTTGTCACCCTGACAAACACTCATGACCAACATTTCTTGGTTCTTAAACAGCACTGACCGGCCTGTGGTTGCAGCAGACCTTTCCAAAACTGACTGTGTCAGTGCAGGTCCCTGGTGGTCCATTAGACCAGCACCTGTACAGCAGACACCATCTGAGATGTTGGCCAAATGTCTTCCACGGGTATCAGTAAAACCTACATGTAGAACTCAGAGGGTCATGCTGCTGACCTCTGAGTGATGAAGTGTGTTGGCTACAGACATTATCAGTGAACTATGCGGGGAAATCAACCAGTTTCATACAGAGAAGAGTCAAACGGCCTCTTTCTGCCCGGAGCTTGAACACTAATATCTCGATGTGCGTTCGGCTAAACTTTTTTTTGCCACATGAAAATAATTACGTAACCACGTTTTCACTGAAAGACTAACTTTAGGAAATTACTGGTGTCACTATTCGCGGTGGATTTGTTTTGGCAGCCATTTTGTGGGAAATTTCTCTGGAACGCGCTGGGCCGTACTTGCCTGGTGTCGGGAGTGCGCTCTCAATGCAGCCCCTCTCCTTTGACCGATATTAACATCACGGAGGGGCTGACCATCACAGAGCTAACTGTAGCGGTGCCTGCTGAAATAGATTGACTTTTTCATAGCGTCTGCTTGTATTGTCCAGCGGCCCATCGGCTGGCCGTTGTCCGCCAAACAGCCTGCAGTGTGCGGACTGTCTTCCTCCAAATTCAAATGGCAGTGTTTTATTAGACAGCTAGCATGCTAGCTAATAGCTAGCTAGCTAACGTTAGCTTCTTGCCTTTAAATTAATTCAAAAAGCGGACGGGCTTGCTAATCCAACTGGCCCGCGCTTCCCTTGTTGAGGTGGTGTCTCATATCTGCGAATAAATCTCGAAACAAGTAAATCACGTTTGCTGAATAGAAAGAAGACCGAGTTCGAGGTGTCCGTGGTTGAGGCGGTGGGCTGCCCACCTCCCCTTCTGCACGGCTAGCTGTGGCTGCGCCGGCAATCAGTCCTCATCGACAAGCTGCTCTCTGAGCTCAGGAGAATAACGCAATTTTACTGGAAACTAATCTCACCGGGATTTTATCGGCAAACAATTCTATAATACATTATTTGGATTGCTGCTGTGGAAGAGGGACGACTGACCCGGGGGAGGGGGCTCGGTTCGTGTAGACTGCGAGAGATAGGGGTTCCGAACATGGCTGCTACGCGGAACTTGGTTCGACACACTGCCTGAGGTAAGAAATAGCTGGCCGGCGTTGTCTTTTTTATTCATGTATGCAAGTGGGCTAGTTGGATGTGGTCTCTAATATGTGTGTTAGGGGCGAATAACGTAAGAAGGGGTAACATTATGCTACCAAGCACTGTTACCACTGATTGACTGTCAAGCCTCTGTCACCCGGCCTCGTGTCCCCATTCCTCTGCTGGTAAGATGGCTCATGGGGCAGGAGGCAGGCTTCGATGAAACACACGGGGTAACGGCGGTGTTGGACAGTGGATCGTGCTGAACAATTAAGGCTTCACTGTCGCATCTACAGTAGCTCAGACGTGCATTGTGATGGTGGACTTCATAACGTTATCCCGTTTTAGTAGCATGCAATGTCCTCCAAGTCTAGCGTTATCCACCCCCTGCCCTTCTAGTTTACCGTGTGACTGAGGCTTTTCTAACAGCTAACCATCTGGCGGGTTCACCAAGTGTTGGGTAGGGCATGAAGAGGCTAATGATTGATGTGATCAGTGTGTGTATCTAGGCAAGTTTCAGTGGCAGTGCTATCGCGACCTGCCATTAGTTAACGCACGACACCAGATAGAATGGGAGAGGATGCCGGCGGAGCAAAACGGAGGGAGAGATGGGAGATGAATGGGTGTGTTGCTACATGATCGAAACGTGTTGATATCCTCTAGTACACAGGAGGTGCTTATACCCTGGCGTGGAGTGTGGATGGCAATGGCTTTAGGTGTCAAAGCAGCCAGCCAGCAACCCCGACTGTCCTCTATAGATCTGCAGCATTTCATCTGCTATGGCAGCTAACGCTAGCCGTTAGCCTAGCTACCGCATCAGCCCCAGCCCCTACCTTGCCCTGGAGTAGAGGGACGCAGGCACTAGGTTGCCGGGAGATGTTTGCTCCTTGGCAAGGAACAGGACTATGATGAGACCAGTGCTGATGCACAGCTGGAAGAATCATGACTTGACATCTTCTCTCTGTCTATCTATATGGGTCTCTGTCGTCCTCCTTTCTGTGGTTGCTCAACAGAAGATGGTCTGAAATTGTTGCCGATTTAAATAAGGTTTGTCACAGATGCTGTGCCCCACACACACACACACACACACCATGCTGAAATTGCGGTTACTGTTTTTCTTGTGGTGAACACATTTGAGTCTCAAAATGGGCCTTTCCCCTCTATCACTTCTGCTGAACTTATTTTTTTTCATTCATTCTTTGTCTGTTCAAATCACATCTTGGTAACACTGAAGCAGTAGTATGCATGGTTGTTTAATCATTTGTCCACTTAATCCAAAAGGCCATATATAGGCCATAATGTACATTTCAGATGGGAGGAAGGACACATTTCCTCAGGTTGAAGCTCCTATCACTGGTGTCCTACAGGCCAGTGAGGATGTGCGTGCTCGGTGAGCGAGGTTCCAGTGGAATTGGACGTGTAATCCAGACAGTTGCAGTTCTGTTGAGCTACACAGGACTTAAGCAATATTGTTTGTTACGTTTATTCTGTATGTCACCAGACAAACTGGTATAGAAAAATGTCTTAATTAGCCCGGAAACCTGAGACAGTGAAGGCATCTCTGCAGAACGTTCAGCAAACATTCAGATTTATTTCAGCGTCAGTTGCACCATCACAGTCGTCTGTAGTTAAGTTTCTGCTGACTGCCCATTAAGGCACTAAGCTCTGTTCATCATGAAACCTGTTCCAGCTGAACCTGCTGTTTAGTTTCAGTCAACCACTAGTAAGTATTAGTGGGAAAAGCACCTGTGCCCAGCTGGAGGATTAGCCCCTTTCCACAACATTGTCAGTGTGCCACAACCACTTAACCACCACCCCGAGCATACATGGATGCTTAGATTTCTGTGATTACGTTTACCATTTGTAACTGTCACCATATTTTGTAATGGGACAGAAAAAGACATAACATCACAAAGCTATTACAATACCCTGAGACTGTGTTTCATTTAAATGTGACTGAACTGATATCTTCTAAGTTGTAGTGTAACAATATACGCCATAATATGCACTTGGGTATGCATCAACAACTCAAAAATAGATTTTAATATCAACTCAAATCAGTTGGATCCCAACCAGGGTGCACAGTGGGAGTGGAGCATCTAGGAGTGGCTTTTTCAGTGCTTTCTTTCACTCCATCATGCCCCATCCCACTGATAAAATGTTAAGTACATTTTTGACTTTGTTTGACCACTGGAGTGGTTTTACAGTCCATGTCTTTTGGCCACAAACAGCCAATGGACTTGTTCCCTGACTGACAGTACAGCTGTGACAACAAGCTCAGAGTGTGTGTGTGTGACTGCTCTGACACACCAATTTCAAAAGTAATTCCAAAACTTACCAGGAACTCCAGTGTCACTTTTTCTCTTCATCCTCTGCTTTCTCTCAGTCTCGTTCCTCTGTGCGCCCATCTCTCTACATTCATGGAGTCAACTTGAGATAATGGCACTGTTACTCAAGTTGAAACGTTTTCAACAGATGCGTCTTTGCTTCAGCTGCTGCCACCTAGTGTGGATCTGTATCTATCTGCCTCTGTTCACATCTGTCCATTGACTTTGTGTGCATTCATATAATTTATATATTTAATATTGATCATTATGAATAATGCAACTGAATGGTGGCATTCACCACATTTCATCTGGAAATTGAGGTTTGTGGCTCACTAAGGTGTGTGGAGAATGTCAGCACATCCAAGTTCAGACATTTGCTCTAGGGCTGCAACTAACGATTATTTTCATCATTGATTAATCTGTCGATCATTTTCTCCATTAATTGATTAGTTGTTTGGTCTATAAAATGCCAGAAAATTGTGAAAATTGTTGATCACTGTTTCCCAAAGCCCAAGGCGACGTCTTCAAATGTTTTGTTTTGTCCACAACCCAAAGATATTCAGTTTACTGTCACAGAGGACTAAAGAAACCAGAAAATATTCACATCTGAGAAGCTGAAATCAGAGAATTTGGACACTTTTTCTTATAAAATGAC
>NTHP01000603.1:77770-87940 GCA_003416845.1 Oplegnathus fasciatus
TGAACCCACCAATCGCAGCCTGGATGGGGCGGGACATTAAAAAAAGTGATGCGCTGCATCAAACTTTAGAAATGTTGAACTCATTGTTTTGCATGAATGGTTATTGATTATTAACAAGTTAGTATTTAGCATTAACACATTAGAGACTAACCACCAATGTAGAACATTTTTCTTCCACAAGGATTTAATGAAGGAACAAAACCTACAAACATGATAAATGTTGGTTGTGTATTTCTTAGACTGCTGTATTGTCCAGTTGGAATCAATATTATACTAGTGGTATAGTACATATATGAAAATACCGACATTATATAATTAATTTATTATTATTATTATACTAAAATTATACTATTATATTAACATTATACTTTTTATTTAATGTTATAATATTCTACTGATATACTCATACTAATTAGTCATCCAGGTTGAGGAGAGTGCATCTGCCCTCCTCCTCAGAGCAATACGTTCTGTTTTCCATCTATTCTACTAAAGTTATTGTTATAAATATTGTTCAGTAATGTTGTTTACATAAAGTGTGAGGAAGAGAACAGAGAGGAACAGGACAGACAGAAGAACAGAGAGTATGTATGTATTTAATTACAGATAATGAGTTTGTGTGTAGTGTATAGCCTGGGCTGTGTTTGTAGGTATCATTTTGGTATGAACTTTGCTCGTCCAGAAATGCAGTAAAAAAAGCTCCATTAAAAGAAAAAAAAAATCTGGACCTCACTCATTTCTAAACCCTGGCTACAACCCTGCCTGTAAATGGTTCTTTAAATTAGATGTCGAGTCCTTGGATGATCACTCGAGACCAGAGTGGTATTATGAGACTTGTGTGCACATGTGCATGGTACTATATCGTTCTTTCTTTTGAAATGTATTTTAAAATTTCAATCCTGCTTGTAATCCCCATTTTTACTAAATGTATTGATTATGTCTTTCTGTAACTGTAACAGAATAGTTACCTTTTTTTGTATCCTATTTATGTAACACCGTTACATGTATACCGTTACTCCCCCAATCCTGTAAATGATAATATTGAATTATATTATTATATTATTAAATTAAATATTATTGATTTTTTTTTTCTCGATTAATTGTTTAGTCGAAAATTATGGAAAATGTCCATCACAATTTCCCAAAGCCCAAGGTGACACCATCAATTGCCTGTTTTCCCCAACCAGCAAAGAAATGCAGCACATCTGTACAACGTATTTTTACCTGAGAAATACCTCGCCTGTAACGCACACCACCTCTGCTAACATTATAAAAATAGCAATACACTTTTATTAAAATGACTAAGAGGAGCTATTTCATACACTGCTGGAGACCCTGAGAAAAAGCGGTCCAATGTTATCTCTGGGTGTCATTCACTAGGATAGTGCAATCTTAATATTAACATTGCTCATTATGTTTACTTTCTTTATGTAAGACGGCTACATGTTGTCCTCTCCTGGTAATAATGACAAGTTACTAGTTAGTCCTTTGAAAGTGTTGGCTGTGGCTCTTTCACACCTACCAAACAGCCAACCCTTGGTCCGACAAAAAGAGTTGGTCTCAAATTGAACCATGGTTTGGTTCGGTTTGAGTGTGAAATTCTTTTTTGGATGGTTCGGACTTTTCGGACCAACTACAGGAAGTTATGGCAGGCTATCGTCAGAAATGGAAAATGGAAAAACAACGCAACAAAACAAAATGACCCCCTGTAGCACACGGGGAGAGGAGACCAAATGTTTAATTATAATTATTATTATAGCGACAACAAAATGAATCTGTTCATTAATTTTTCGCCATTTATTCAAACTGCGATAGAAGGCTATCCACTGAATTGACAACAAGCCGACGTCAGATGCACACCCGTCTACAAACCAATCAATTGCAAGTATAGGGAGATTCAGATCAAATGTATACAATGTAAGAAAAACGCGAACCCTGGTTCAGACTTTCAGGTGTGAAAAGGCACTTAAATAACTAAAGACCCCTAAATGATACAGATCTACACTGGAGCAGATTGAGTTGACATTAGTTTCACAGATAGACAGGAACTTCCTCATGGTTTGGATCCTGACAGCCCTGATTAAGCCTAAGATCTCATCTCCACATGGTATTAACATGCAATCTTTATTTAGATATCTGTATCAGGAAAAACATGTTAATTCAGGTGTAAAGACAGCAGAAGACATTGCAATCAGAATGGGATCACATCAGTCAGACCTCATCTGGAGGGGGGCAAAGGCCCGTGATCAGATGTCATGATCCAGATAATGTATCCAGATACACATCACAGGTTAATACCATGTGGAAATGGGGTCTAAAATACTGAAATGATATCCTTGAAAGTTCAAAGAGCAACTCCTTGTCAAATCTTGCCAGGAGGAAAGGCATTGCTGCAACAAGCTCGATTGAAAGATCAGTTGAAAGGTTTGAGTAGGGCTTGGCAATATGGCCAAAAAAAAAAATTCAAATGAATCGATTTCTTTTCCCTTGCGAAATGCAACAAGACGAACAGAGGGTTAAAATATCCTATTTTTTTAGGACTTTGTGTGCAAAACAATTAAAGGCTGTCATTGTTATGCATATTCAAAAAATACAGGTTGTCCCACGCAGCTATGGACTTTCAGCACCAGATGCTTCAACTAAGTAGAGCACAGACATCCACTTTATAATCAATGTCAGCACAGACAGAGCAGACAAGTCTGTGCATTAATTCACCTGCTGTTTGTGTCATCACAGCTAGGTAGCGTTGGTTACCTGCAGGTAGAGACACTGGTCCGTTGCCTCCCATGGCTTCGCCTCGCGCAGTTATGACACGTCAACAAACACAAACCAAAACTAAATTGGTGTGCAGTTTCTTCTTCAGTTTGTCCCTCTCATAGATGCGACCGTTAGATTCCCTACGAGGCAGCCAGAGCAGCTAGCCAACTGGAATGGAGAGATACCTGGAGTCACAACAGTCCCGTGAACTGCAGCAGGTGTGCATATAGTCTAACTGTTCATGTCACAGTTTACGGGACTGTCGTAGCTACGGTAGCTAATGTAGCTGGCAAATTCAAATTAATCTAATGAATTAGATATATCGCCCAGCATGGTGCGGTGTCGTCAGGTGCACTTGTGGCCACAACCAACTGTGATTCAGTAATGTCCAGTGATGTTCTGCACGGCATGTGTGGAAAGAGCCAGGGATGGGTTCCCATAACCAGTTCCCAGTCGGCAAAACATCTTGATTTGTTCAGCTCCGACACTAACAAATCTCTTATCAAACGTTTTATCTCTCCTCACTCGTCTTTCCTAGAAAAGAGCGATGGAAAACATGGTAGCAGGTTTCTCTTTTTTACCCCACTTTTGAAGTCGCTGTTTAAAATGGCAGACATCAGATTAGATCAGCTGTAGCTAATTAATGTTAATTCCGTAATGGCTAAAATGAAAACGTTGGCTGTTCTCTGGTTAATGTGCTCTCTGCAGCAGGTGTTTGTGTTCAGACAAAGATTATTTGTGAGTGAAAAGACACATCACTCTGTAACACCATTGTACAACTGTCAGAGTGGAATATGTGTTTTTGTAGTTCAACAGGGACAAACAGAGTGGCGACTCTTCTCTAGAGAAATGATCAGCTGATGAGATCACGTCAATTTAAGAATCTCCCAGTTAAACTTTGATTTACATCATAACATTTTATTCTGATCAACTTAATAGTTCTGAATCAGGACCTTTTTTGGAGTGCGTAACTCGTGAATAGCAGTGGGCTACAGCTGTTATTTAAATGTGTCAGATACATTTAATTAACATTTCATATATTGTGCTGCTCATCTCATTTTCAAGTTGTAGGTACAAGCTCTAAACTAATTACTTAAACTAACTAAACTAACTGATTAGGCTGCTGTTAAAGTATACAGGAAATGGCTCTAGCTTATTGGCAGTTTGGTTTTGGGAGTTCGGGCTCTTGATCACCCTGTCGGCATTTATTTTGCCAGTACCAGCTGCCGGTTGCTTAGTAACTTTATCCCTAACTCCCCGTAGTCTGTAGCCTAGATGTTAACTCACCCATATTACACAAACTCGGTGAAAAGGTTGAAGTTTCACAGCGCTGTGCTGGGTCCAAAAACTGAAGACACAATCCCAAAACGAAAGCTCACCGTCTTGTTTTGCCTGTGACTCATACCGTATGTGCGCTGCAGGTGTAGCCAGTAACAAAATACATTCCGCGGCACATCCGCTCCATGAATGTAGCCAAAGCTTAGACAGAGCATGTTGCAACTAGATGGCAGTACAAGTAGCCTGGTTGTAGTTACTCTTTAAGAGGAGATTCCAACTGTTGCACTCAACTGTTGAAGCCAGCTGCTCACCCCTTTGCTTAAGGATATTTCTTAGTGCACTTTTAGTATAATACAGTCATAATATTTAAGGTTAAGATTGGCAAACCAAACTGTAATTTGAAGTGATCAAAATTTTGTTGAAATCATTCCAAGAAACCTAAATGAACTGTCCACCAATTCTCATTAAAACAACAATATGACGTCCGTGAGACAACATGAGTTTGTCGGTTGTCAGAGATTTAACCATACCATATCGTATACCATGGAAGTGATCCATTTAATATGGGTATATGAGGCCATTGTGAGCATTGTTGCAAATCAATTAGCAAGACTGCTTTATGGCAGTAACTAATTGATATGATTTTTGCATCAATGTGATGAAGTACTTTGATTTGTCAGGTATTTGATTTGTTGGATTAGCTGAAGCAGTCTTGTCTGGTTATTTTACACACACACATTTTCTCACTTGATGTGACATATTGCAATATTTATATCATGATATAAAATAACATACAGCTGTGTGTGGTTGTACACCATCAGAGCAAATGCTGAAAATGCACAAAAACTAAAATTTGTGATGAAATGATTAATAAAAAAAATAATGTTGTGGCTAATGAATCATATGGCATGACATGCAGAACGCTGTCACTCTATGATTTAATGTCTCACTGTACACTCTCACATCAGTGGCTGTCTTAAGCCTCATTTCCACTGCATGGTACTGCTCGACTCGATAGTCACTTCACGCTACTTTAACGTAAAGCCTCCACATCTGACTCTGTGCGTTACATTAACGCACATCTTCTGGATTATCATCCCTGTAAACTGCACATTTTCTCTGTACTTCATACTGAACTTTTGCACATTCCATGGGCAATATCTTGCACATTCCTGCGCAAACTGTACAGCTATTTCATTTCATTTTAAAAACATATATTGTACAGATTTTATATCATATTTTTTATTGTCGATTTTTCTATTTAATTTCAGTTTTTTGGCTGTTGCAGTACTTGATTTTTACTTGCTTTCTATTTTTATTCTCTTACTATGTTTATTGTTATACACCAAGACAAATTCCTTGTATGTGTAAACCTACTTGGCAATAAACCTGATTCTGACTCTGACTGGCTTTTAGTACCAGGTACTTTTCTTGTTTTTGTTAGTACCCCCTCAATGTAGGCAGGATTCTTAGCTGATCGTCATAGTGACGCCTCGTGAAACAAACTACTGCAACACAATACGAAGCAACAACATAACGTAAACAATAGCATGTAGCACAACAATAGCACTAACTAATGCTATCTGCTTTTGTGTTGGCTTATTAGCTCGCTAACTAATAAGTTTAATATGATTCTAGTGATGAGGAGACCAATCAGTGGTCTGCAGTGTTTTAATGTCACCTTTTAGTATCGGCTCAGCTCACTTGGAACCTTGACCGAGCTGATACCAAAAAAAGTACCAGGTACTAGGTACTATCCACAACTTCTTCCAATGGAAAACCAAAAAAAGAATGGTTCCAAGTCGAGTTGAGCCGAGCCAAGCCGAGCTGTACCTTACAGTGGAAATAGGCACTAGACATAGGCAAAATAGGAGTTTTCTTGAGTGGCAAGTGACAAAGTGATGCTGTGGGCAATGCCTGTATGCTCTGTGTTCTTGTCAAATGTGTGTGGCAGTGTTGTTGTCTGTGTTTATGCCCAGGGTGGCCCTTAGCATACAGTAGAACACTTCAAATTTGTCTTCTTAAATAACAGCATATATGATAGGGATATACCATAATGTGCAAGCGGCCACAATTTGATTAGGCAGAAAACCCTTGGCCTAAAGTTGCAACACAGCCCTTTTTTTATCCCTGACAGTGCTTTTATTCTTTCACACCATGATTCCATGATACTTTGTGGTGAGGAGAGAGTGTTTAAGTGCAGGCAGGGGGCAAAGAGGGGACGTGGTTCCCTCCTGCTATGCAGGCAGAAGTACCTGTTTCCACTCAGAGAGGACTCAGACAGACAAAGAGCAAACACGAGAAAAAGACACACACCTGGTCCTCTCTCCAGTCCTGCAGACGTTTTGTTTTGGGGTTGTTGTGTAAATAAACAGACAGGAAAGGTGACCAAAAAAGGCGGCCGTAGCACAGTTACATGCCATGAATGCAACTGAACCACAGCCACGTTCGATCCACCCACATTGTCTAATGAGGATATGAAACCCATAGGGTTAATATATCAATTATCATTATACATGCTGTTCAGTATCACCCAAGAGACTGGTCTGCAGACTTGTTTTTAAAAACAGTCCTTCCTATGGCTTTCCAGTGATGTGGAATGTGACTTTATATCCCATTCAGAGACCTAAACTGCTGCTAATCAAAATTAAACTGTAGCCTAACCTTTTTTTAAAACAGATATAAGTCACGCAGTCTGACACTAACCCCAAAACTACTGAACTAGACTGAAATTAAAGAAGCAATCTTTTTCTTTATTAGGCTTAAAGCAGAGGCTTTCAAACTGTAAGGCATGCCTCCCCAGGGGGGTGCGGGAGAGTTGAAAGGGGGGGCACAGATGTGAGACGAGCATACAGCTTGAGGTGAAAGGGACAGGTGCATGCTGGTGTTCTTAAAACAATGGGATGTTAGTTAATTTAGTCTGGCCTGTTGATTTGGCCTGCTTATCAACATGGTCAGCAGTTGCAGCAGTGGCTGTGACACAGCTCATGGAGGTAATTAAGGTTTTTTTAAAGCCCTTAGCGCCCAATTGCTGCAATTTGCTTCAAAACGTGTACTCCTTATCGGAGTCATAACTCAGACAAATCTGACCAAACAGACTCGATATATATATTTTTAGATTCAGTGTCACTTTCATTTCCCGAGGATATCATTATATTGGATGTCTATCATGAATGAGCGTCCGTAAATCTGCTTAGAAATCATAGATTAAGACAGTCCTTATAACTCCAGAACTCGCCTGAGAACCATCACATTTTTAGGTTTTCTTCAGTATCAAAGTAATCCTGTGATGGCTGTGTGCACATTCACGGGTACATTGCAAACAAGAACTGCTAATTGCTAATTTGGCATACTTTTAATTGTGTCAAATTGCAAAATGTAAGCAAATATAGGCTAAAACCAGCTAACATTTAGCACCAGAGCTAAGAACGTTGGAGTAACGAATGGAAACAAGTCGCACCCCTCTGCCCCACGCCGCTCAAAAAAGTGCATTGATTTGATGAGGGGTGTATTGCTAAGTATATTCATCCCGAACCGCTCAGTACAGGACGTTGGGTTACCAAACAATTACTGTCAAAATAGTCTTAACGTTTACTACTTGAGTGCACAGAACAAAAATTCTACAGCGCGGGTTTTACCCAGAAAGTTTTGGCAGTGCGCTAGTTTGTTGCCTATCAGCAGTAGCATGCTATTTGGCTTAGCCTGGTTAATCAGGTTAGCCAAGCTCATATAGTGTTGCTGCCTCCAAATGGCAAACACAAATGAGAGACCAGAGCTGGAGGACTGAAGTCAGGTCTGTCTGTGGAAACACTTCAAACGTGTCATTTACAACGACATCACCCAAATGTGACGATTAGCGAACGAGACAAACAGACTGGAAGGCGAGTCCTCCTCCCCACAGTGTTCAGGCAGCCTCTCACTGCAGATTCACACCAAAGTAATAACTGATGCTACAGAGTGTTTATGGCTGCAGATATGTGACCACACTGTGTCATAGAGAATACAAGATTTAAGCATCTGGTCCAAGTGATCGAGCCTACAATGAGCCTTCATGTGCATTTTAGTCAGTCTTGTGCTGCCCTGTATAAACCAGCACAAGCTGCAGCTGTTCAGAACTTATCAACAGGTCAGAGTCTGATGGAGCCTTACTGATGTTTGTCTGATTTATTTTTGTTATTTATTATTGACAATATGCCAGTATTTGAGTGCCTTAAAGATATAATCTCATCTCAGGTGACGTTTAGTTTCATTTAAATAAACGTCTGTTAAGTCACTATCACCGAATGATGCAACACAATGGTGATTGAGCCTTTGGCCCACTGATGAAAGCCTACAGCATTTGCAGTATTATGACCCGGGTGTCGGTGGCGACTTTCCTGGAAAAATCACAAGCGGCGCACAGTTAGGCTTTTAACAAGACTTTTAACACAACAGACTCGTTCTTCAACTCACCTGTGTGTGAAGCGGCGTGCTGTTTTTTCTGCTCTTCGCTAGCGTTGCAAGTAAACGGTTATTATGGCCGAAGAAACAAAGAAAAGATCGATGACTACAGACAAGGAAACTGAAACTGAAGTGAGGTCTAGCTTCGCTACACGAAAGGCGCTCTCCAGCAGAGTCAGAAATTACAACATCTCTTCACTTAGACTCACTAGTGATGAACGCATGCCTGTCAGAGGAACACATAGTAACTCTGTCGTGGATGACCCAGCGAGTGGAGTCTGCCGCCACGGTGACAGCGGGAAAGGTCATGTCCCCGCTCAGCCTGATGTCAGCTGCAGTTTTGTGCCTTGGGCTGCTGCACATGAGAAATCTTCAATGATGGTTTGCACGGCTGAGGCTACACCCGAACCGCGACAAACAACGCTGGCTCCAGCCATAGCCTGGAGCAATGTCACCTCTTGGGTCTCACACGGTCACCTCTGTGAGGGGGTGCAACTAGGGCGCATTTCCCTTTACATCCAGGTTTTCATGGACAGGAAACTTTGGCCAGTCCAGCGTTGGGACGTGGCCGGAGTCGGTAGCAGCCAGCTACGACTCGATTCCCTGCTGCCACCTGGCAAGCAATACAGAAGTATCCTCTGCCGTACCACCAGCGTACAGATTAGCTTCTTTCCTCAGGGTGTGAGGGGGGGTGTAGCATAAAGGGACTACAACATTGATACAATGCAGCATGCAGCATCTGTGTAGTTCAGCAGCTTCATTTTGGTTTATGAGCAAAGAAGAAAAAGATGGAGGCAGGCACAAGTGTAATGGTGAGAGGAACGGTAGCTAACACTGTGTTCACATCACAATATTGTAAAGTTTGCTATCACATATCAGGCTACAACAAAACCAGTACTGGTTGTCTAAAACTGGCCGGAGTATTGATACTTACCCACAACTCAAACTAAGGTGAAAGTTTCAGCTTGTGTCAGTCGTATCTGGCAATGCCAAATACACTACTCACAAAAAGTTAGGGATGTTCGGCTTTCAGATGAAATTTCAGAATGCACTATAACCTTTACAGGTGAACTTAATTTGACCTTCTCTAAACTTTTGAATGCACATGTCCAACTGTTCAATGTTTCAGTACTTATTACATAACATGCTGTTCTCTAACAAGGTGATTAACCACAAAAATCACAACAAGTGTCTGATCCATGAATCGACCACTAAATGTTCTGGTTCAATGACAATTTGTATTTAAACAGTCCTCTTCATCATGCTGTTCACATTTTGACATCATGAGACCAAGACGACACCTAACAATCAATCAACAGTACCTGGCCATTGCGAGGCTTCAAATGGGATGTTCTCAGAGGGAAGTTGCCACTGAGCTTAGAGAGACTCAACTCCAGGCACGTTTAAGGGAGGTGAGAGGCACCCGAGTGTCACGTCAGACCATTTGACACGGCTTACATCAGCATGGTCTGCGTGCTAGACGACCTGCAAGGGTACCTGACCACACCACCGGGCACAGGCGTCATCGTCTTGCAAGAAACAGGGAGCATTTGCGCTGGACGAGGAACCAGTGGGCCTCAGTGCTGTTCTCTGATGAAAGTCGATTCACATTAAGCAGAAATGATGGCTGCCAACGCTGTCGGAGACGTCAAGGAGAACGCTATGCATCAGCCACTGTTGTCACCAGACGAGCCTTTG
>NTHP01000603.1:92321-142404 GCA_003416845.1 Oplegnathus fasciatus
CCTTAGTTCGAACCAACTGTTTGGACTGCATTGCAAGAGGCAGCTAGTATCTTTTTGGTATGTCACTTAAGCACATTGTCTGCATGTTTATTTATTTTGTTGGTACTTTATACTGTGACTGTATTTCTTTTGTATGTAGCCTACTTTTGGAGGTACAATTTCTTTTTGAGGATCTAAAGAATAAAGTATGGAAGCGTCAGACGGGTGACAAATTGCAGGAAAAACCAACATAAAGTGTCTTAGTAAGGTGTTGGGCCACCACGAGCCACCAGAACAGCTTCAGTGCTCTTTGGCATTGATTCTACAAGTCTCTGCACTCTACTGGAGGGATGAACACCATTCTTCCAAAAGATATTCCCTCATTTGGTGTTTTGATGATGGTGGTGGAGTGCGCTGTCTTAACACGTCGGTCCAAAATCTCCTACAGGTGTTCAATTGGGTTGAGATCTGGTGACTGTGAAGGCCATAGCATATGATTCACATAATTTTCATACTCATTAAACCATTCAGTGACCCCTCGTGCCCTGTGGATGAGGGCATTGTCATCCTGGAAGAGACCACTCCCATCAGGATAGAAATGTTTCATCATAGGATAAAGGTGATCACTCAGAACAACTTTGCATTGATTTGCAGTGACTCTTCCCTCTAAGGGGTTCAAGTGGACCCAAGCCATGCCAGCAAAATGCCCCCCACAGCATAACAGAGCCACCGGATCCCCTCACTGTAGGGGTCAAGCATTCAGGCCTGTAGCGTTCTCTTGGTGTATGACACACATGGACTCGCCCATTTGTGGAGAATATGGTGAAGGATGACTCTTCTGACCATNNNNATGACTTTTTTTCTACATCTCTGTTGACCAGTGCTGATGGTTTTTGCACCACTGAACTCTCAAATGTGCATTCATCTTTGTAATGAGGGGTTTATGCACTGCAGCCCTACTATGATATCCCTCTCTGTGTAATTGACATTCTCAGCCACCTGAGGAAGAGTTGCTCTTCTGTTTTTCTTTACATACCGTACTAATGCACGAGTATCACGCTCATCAAATGTGAGCAGTCGACCACAATGCCCGACCCTGTTTACTGATGTCTCTCCCACAGATCTAAGTGCAGATGTCACTTTAGTCACTGTTCCTATCGAAACACGAGCCAGTTGAGCAGTCTTTGTGACTGAAGCTCCTGCCATCAGTGACCAACAATGAACCTTCTTTCAAAGTGACTTAGATCTTTTCCTAAAATCAGAATCAACTGGGCCTACTCAGCATTTTTATACATGTCACAGAGCATGATGGGATGTTAATTGTTTAATTGTACCATGCAGTGCACCTGTGTGGAAGCATCTACATTCGTTATGTTTGTATGTATATTTTATTTTTCTGAAGTATTTCTTGTATTTTGCTGCTTCTTTGTTCTCTAATAAATGTAATGACATACTGTAATTTATCAGTTTTCATTTGCAAACTGTTACAGTAACCTATACTGTAAGCATATGATCTGATGATTATTGTGGGGATCTGTTTAAATCTGATGTAAACACATTACATGATTAACAATAAATATTTATTTATATTTATTTCTGAAGAACTTTTAAGAGTACCTGCTTGTGCTGAAAATTGCAGTTGCGGGTTAAAATGTCTGAAAATATGTTGCTAAATGTTGTATGGTAGCAGCAATTGAAGCACTTGGAGGAGTTGAAGTGTTTGTTAAAGTTGAAGCACTCCAAGAGAGTCAATTTGAAGTATTGAAAGGAAGTGTCAAGTGAAATGTAAGTGATAAAAGCAGTTGATTTTGAAGTGAAACCGCAAAAGCTGTTGAAGTCAGTTTGTATAACAATTGACTTTGACTGCTGTAACCACAAAAAGTAGTTGAAGTGTAAAAGGGTCAGTATACTCCGTCAGAAGTGCTTGCTGGATGGTGAAATAGCTTCATAAACCCCCTCCCCCCACACATTTGCGGCGTTGCATTGGGGGGGCTGTGTGCGACCATTTCTGTAGGTTTTTGAGACCAACGATCCGACATTCAGTCCACGTGATTGGCCAGGTGAGGTGAGAAAGGAGCCAGGGTTTGAACTTCTCTGCAGCTCTTTTTTCATTCTTGACACAACTATTTCTTCCACTTTTCCTATGAACAGCCACTATGTATGTCTTTCAGGATAGACTGTCTGAAAATGTGTGGTGTTTAAACAATATCAAGTCTCCCTTCTCTCTATGACGGCCATGTTTTTTAACTTCACCTTCCAGTGTGGCTGTTTGAAACGCCCATAAACACTTTTGATTTCTTACATGGTCGTACAGTACGTCTTACTAAGTAAGTCTGATCAAGCATAACCCAACCCTTAGGTCGCATGACGTCATCTGGCAAGTGCAATCAAATGCAATGTATAACGTGAATGCTGTATTTATTAATTTATATATGTATTTAATTTAACAACATGTCCCCACCAATGCAGCTCCTTCCGCTGTTTTTAAAGCAGGGCTGTTTTCAGTCTGAATCCCTGCTAAGTACTGTAAGAAGTTGAAATGTAAGAGTTGAAAGCTTTTGAAGTCTCAGTTGTGGTGAAATAGTTGAAAGCAGTTGAAGAGTCAGTTTAGGTCTGAAAGCAGTTAATCTGTCAGTTGAGGAAAAAGTGAGGAAAGCAGTTGAAATGTTAGTTTGAAGTGTTGGAGCTGAGAGCAATTGAGAGCGGCAGCAGCAGACTAAGCAGAAACGGAAGAAATCTCAAAGAGTAATATCCCATCAGAACCATCTGTGTGATTTAGATATCACTAGAGGTTAAATGATGAGATGTTTTTTGTAAATTGGGGTGAACCTACCTTTAAATTATCAGGTATTACACATTTTGCTTTGAAACATCAAAATGACTCATTAGTATGTTCAGTATTATAATGTTTTATATGAATGTCCCTAGGTCCTGTACATAATTTTGTCAGCTGAGTCAGTCAAGACTTTTTGTCAATTTATCTTTGTTTACGTTTTGTTTTTTTGAATCCTTTTGTGCAGAGGCTTAACCTTGATTTCAGCCAACACATGCCTAATCCTAACCATTAATCTAAACATTTTCTAACTTGCATCAAAATAATTTAACATCACACTGAAGGCAGGTGCGGTGAAATGAAATTGGGAGCCCCATTCGAATTAGACAAACATTTCCAGTCAACTAGTGTGAAGTCTAGTATTAGGTCCTGAATGTGCCCCGTGACATAACCTCATATGCACACACACAGGCACTCAAATTTATGGGGAATGATTCATGCTCTGACACACAGTTTTGACTGGCACATGTCTGTCTCTTGTCTCACAAACATGTTTCATTTAGTTCAAACATCTACAACTAAAAGGCAAACTACATTAATAGTCAGTCCCATTACATACACAGTAATGTGACTTCACATCCACTTTCTGGTCGGCCTCTCGGCTTGTGTGGCTTTAGTTTATTTGTTTCACTTCAGGTCTGACAATCTTTCTCTCTTTCTGTATGTGTGGTGGTAATTTGGACGAGGGGGTTGTTGCATGTGGCCCCTCCACCTGTCCTTAGGACTCTAGGACTCTATTTCTGGGTCTCACACTGAACCTGACTATGTCTAGCCTGGCAACAGTGCCTGTATATATATGTATGCACTCTGTGTGTGTGTGTACATGTGTTATTCCAGTCTTGACTACAGCTGGACTAAAGCTGTATAGGCTCATATGAACCGGCTGTAACAGCAGAAAAGTGACCCAATTGAACCCATTTGCTATAATAGGGATGAAGCTAATGTTGGCACCAGGTTTCAGCCTTAATGAACGTGACATGTTGTTGGTCTAAGATATACTGTTTTGTTGAATGATTTGGTGGGTCTCCGTTTTCAGACTGATCTGTGTTTTGTTCTGTTTTCAGTGCAGAAAATAGTTGTACTAAGTACACTTAAAACTCATCAACAATCAGAGCGTGACTTACAGTAATTCTCAGTAAAAGAGATATACCTGTTGTGGTGGAATCTCCTCAAATTGTCTCCTTAGGTTCACCTGTTTATGACCTCTACGACCCCACAAATTGTTACTGAAACCACATTCATTTAGTTGAATATTACATTTGTTTATATATTAATATCTAGGTGTAAAAACAGCAGCACCAGTCTTGACTACAGCTGAAGTGTGATGTTTTAGACACATGGTTGGATTGGCATCAGATTGGGCTTTTGGTTCTTGTACATCTGGTGGTGTGTTAAAAGATTTTCCCCTGACTTGCATAGCTAATTTCTTTGTGTTTTTATTTAATTTATATATTTCCTTTGCTGGGAGGTTGCCCTTTCAGAGTTTAACCTGTCATATCAGTTAATCCTGTTTAGGCAGTATTTAAAAGTCCAGTGTTTTTCTGTTCCTTATGTTTATTTAATTTTGATCATGAGATTTTTTATAAAAATATCACGTTCAAGCTAGTGGTACCTGTGGACTAAAGTCTGTCCTGATCACAGGCAGCTGAGATGCCATGTACAGTAATATTGTGGAAATGTGTCACTCCAATAATAATGTCATGTTTGCTAGATGCTTTTAACTAAAATGTCAAGCATTCATTGTATGTGTGAACCATATGTTATTGATGGTTTGGTCTCCATGTGCAAACATTTTTGTACCAATTTGAGAGTTGTGGTATTTACATGCCAACTGCCTATTTTACATACACATCCAGTAAAGGGCCAGTCAGACCCAAAGCTCTACATGTACAGCATTTGTCCCTCCAACACAGAGTCTGTAACACTAGAAACTGCCATGAACTGGAAGTTTTCAGAGAAACCCTACAACTTCATTTATTCTTCAAATGTAAACACCAGTCACTGCTGAAAAAGATTTGAGTTACTTTTTACTTTATATCTGTGCTTTTACAAAATAACTACAAACTACTATCTACTAAGCAACACTCGTGGGTATGTCTCAAACATTCAGCTAGGTATTATGTATGTTGAATAATTCAGTGCTTTTATTCTATGGTCACTGGTTTAGTTCCACAGTAACCACACTAACACCTGTCAGTCAAAATATTTGCTCTGTCTCCCATTCACTTCAGTTGAAGCCTCTGTGGCTGATAAATTTGTGCGTTTTTCCGTTTGTTTTCTTTTAATCAGCCACATTGGAGTGAGACTGAACTAAAACATTAAAGCTGTGGGCCGAAACATGGAGCTAAAATAGTCTAAAGCTCTGTAGAGCCGCGGGGAACTGCAGAGTTTGTGATGAATCTGTGCGAGTTCATCACTACAAGACATTTCATTCATTTGTCCATATAAAAATATTGACCACTGCAGCTCTAAGTTTGAGCACAGCTGAAATGGACGTAACTGATCAGCAGCTGGTTACGCCAGCTGTTTCTAAGTTTTCAAACAATATCAACTCTTTATGTGGAACAGTTGACATGTCAGAAATTTATTAGCATATAAAATGTCAGTCATTAGTTGTTCTAAGTCATACTTGAGATGGTGGATGCATTTAAGCCAGCACATCTCCACAGTTTCATGTTGTAAGGCATGAAGGCTTCCAGACTAACCCGGAGAGAGGAAATGCTGACACACAGTTCTTAGTCCCAAATACAGGTTTGTAGTTTGATATCAAGTCATATATGGAATTGACATGTTATTATCTATATGAAATAGGAATTTCTCACTGCTAAGCTCAAAGGTCCACTTTACTAGCTTTCAGAACTTTCATCTGCATGTCGTGGTCTCAGCAGACCAAAACCAGTCACAGGATCAACTGGGAATCGGTCTGAAGTTATGGACCAGGAGTCAGTGGACGGCTAGAGAAAGATCAAGGACGACCTTAACACCCAAAGCTAGAAAGCATCTTTGAACAGAGGCAGGGATTACATCTCTCCCCATATAAAACCACCTATTATCATGTGACCAAAGTCCATTGGCTGAATGAAGACTGTGGGATGTGGTTGGAGGTGAGTAAGGGGGTCTTTGAGCTTAGATTATTTTGTTACAGATGCTGTTCCCAAAAGTCACGAATGAACTTCCATGCTAAAAGAATGTTGTTTCCTGGCTAACTGTGTACATGATACTTAGAAAGTACAGTCAGAGTTTATGTAATCTTTATTATGATCTATGTGTTTGTTCTTGTCTTGTTTGTTGTCCATCAGCATGAGGACCAGATTTAGTTTGGTTTTATGAATCCATAAAAGTTCTATCATGTGATTACACATTAATTGTTTGAGTGATGCTACCCTGCTTTACTAGAGGTATGATGTATGGATAATGGAATGTGTTCAGGGTAGACTTGTTTATACTTCATTATAAAATGTGAAGGATGTAGAGAATCTGAAAAACACAATATGAAGTATTGATTCAAATATGTTGGTGCACAACAAGTGTGCTAAAAGTGGATCAAGTTCTGTAACTGTCAACTCACTCAAGTTCAAGTTTAGTTGATTTGTTACACAGAATCATACAGGGTATAATCATAGTGAAATGTGTATGTTCATGTTGTTGGCTATGTGCCATACAGTATCAACACCTCACAATCCCCAAATGTCTTCATAACCAATATTACATTAGCCTTTCTTATTGATGTCTTTTGTGCAGTGAAATAATAGGATTCAGTTTTCAAAGCATACGTTTCGTACGTTTTAATTGGTTTGTTGTGTAGGTGACACTGACATGAGTAAAGTTAAAGAAGATGGGGCAAAAATGAGCAAATGAGTGAAGGAACAACAAAAACAGATGCTTCCACAAAGGTCACAGGACTCACTCAATGGTTTGATGAGTACGAAAACGATGTGAATCACATGCTATGGCCTGCACAGTTGCCAGATCTCAACCAAACCGAATACCTATGGGAGTGACGTCTCAGACAGCTCTCCAGCATCATTATCAAAACCATTAAATGTTTGGCAGGAATGTTTAATGTTCACCATCTTAGCATGCTAACACCATGTCTAACGTTTGCTAATTACCAATGAACATAAAGTACAGCTGAGGCTGATGGGAATGTGATTATTTGCAGGTATTGGACAGATTCAAATTTTGGCCGGATGATGGCGCTAGATGAAAGGTCAGAGGATCACCAAAGCTACTACAGTTCATCCTGAGGGGAACATGAATGTGCCAGACGTTATGTCCATACAACCAACAGATTTTGAGATATTTCACCAAATGTGAACCTCATGTTGGAATCGGGTGGGTATCATGGGTACCAACATTTCATGGCAAGGCATCCAATAGTTGTTGAGATATTTCAGTCTGGACGAAAGTAGTGGACAGACCAACACTGAGTGTTTGGCTCACAGTAGTGTGGCTCAAAATACTTGACTTAAAATAATTGAATAAGCCCACAGTTCTATGTTATCCAGCCAAGTAATGAATAAAGTGTGGACCAAACCAAAAATTTGCTGATGTCATGACCAATTTTGTGTCCAGTTCAAATGTGATTACTTTGGCATATTTGGGAATGTAAATCAATTTCCTGGATCAAAACATAACTTTAACTGTTTATTTGAATACTATCTCTGGTCTCCCACCAGAATATACCAGTTCATACTAACCACCCCCTCCACTGGTTGTATTTATACACACGGTATTATTATCATAGGAATTATGGGTAAAACTACATAAATAAAATGTAGTCGTTAAAAAAATTCTATTTTTTTTATTGTTTGTGGATGTGTGCAAGCTTGTGTCTGATATTGTGCGACACCCATAGCTATTCAGCCATAATGCCTGAGCATGTGGTTTTGCCTCAGTATTTTTGTGATTTTTCTACCATAACATTATTTGGAGAGACAAAGTTTTAATGTTTCTCACACATCAGTCCAAAGAAAAAGTCCAAAATGACAGTAAAAAGCACTGGTATTGGCAGGAGTGAAGGAAGTATTCAAAACTTTCTTTTACTTTTTTCTTTCTTCTTTCTTTTAAGGCATTATGTAAAGCACCTTTCCTTTGTGTATGAAATGTTTTAATAAACCTGCCTTGCCTTAAAAGGTTCTTTTTTGGACAGAAATGGCCCCTGTCACAATGTCTTACAGTATTAGTATGTATTATATTATTATTTACTGATGTATTAACCAGTAAGCAGCATTTTATTGTTGTAGTTGGTTGAGTTGGAGTACTTTATATACTCTTGGGTAGTTTAATTTACTGTGCATTATATGTTGGATATGGTTTCAGTGAGATATGGGGGTAGCACACATTTCCAGACAGTCCCTCCTGGAAGGCATTCATAGTGTTGTTCTTGGTTGTTCATGTGAACAGTGTTTGTGTAAAGAATGAAAAAAGAGCTTGCAAGAGAAGTTCAAATCCAACCTACTTTCTCACCTCCACACAGCTGACCAATCACTGCATGAAGAGGGCGTAAAAGTCACATTGTCAGCTTTGGAAAATTTTGGAAATTATTGTACACAGCCCTCCCAATTCTGACACCGGAAAGGTGGGGGTGGGGGTGGGGGGGTGTCCGAAGCTGTTTTACCATCTGACAAGCACCTCTGTTGAAGAATACTGCCTCATTTAAGGTTAGGGTGAGGTACATTTTGGTGTGGATAAGAGCCTGTCTGAAATCTGTAATAATTTCCTTGAATCATTGGACACAAACAGTTCATGGACACGGTCTCTGAAGTAACTACTCACCATTGCAAACACTACTACAAAGGAGGGTCATATGAACGTGTATAGCAGCACTGTCACCCATACAGGGTGCTGTGTATCATGATGTCTGGCAGAGTGATGCTGCTAACTGTAATAAGTTTCTACAAACTGTACGTCCTTTTGCATTGGATTATTTAAACTATTTTGCTCCATTGCTTTGTATGAATTTACAGTAGCAGGTTATTAAGTATGTTCACTCTGTCGTGTGGAGGCAGCGCAGTCCTAAACATTCTTTACAGATTAAAATGGAGTGTCAGTAAACCATATCAGTAGGTTTTGTTGAAGACAGTAAAGGCTAATGGGTTGCTCATTTGATTCTGAAGCTAACTTTCCCCTACTGGCTCTCTTAATGTACATTAATGGCATTTGTGCGTGAGGAACACTGGTTAGAGCCTTGGCAGCAGCATTCCCACAGGCTTGAACCCAGTTTTACATTTGATTCCTGTTTGCATGTGTCATTCCTGCTTCGTTTTGTTTTTGTCTCTCTGGCACCGCCAAGTGAGAAGGGTATCTCCGAGTGTGAAGTGCTCCACTCCTTGCTGAAAGCACCCTGCAGTAGCAGCATGGTAATTCTGCTCCTCTATCTTTCCTCTGCATCATGTTTACCTAGCAACAAGCATCACCCGCGGCTGGCCATCCCATTGGTCATTTGAAAACGCACCGGGGACCAATGGCAGGGCTGTTGCCATGGTACAGTGTATAGTTGCCGGGTGGAATTTTGCTGCAAGGCACGTGAGTCTCAGAGTCTGCTTGCCTCCTCGCACTGTCGTTGTAATCTCCGCTGTCTGGTCGTTAGTACAGCTGAACGTGATTTAATGGAAGCCAGTCAGAAACTCTGGGAAGGGAATTACTAACGTTTATTCGCATATTCACTAATATAGCCACAGCAGTGCGTTTCACCAGTATCAGCAGACAAAAAGAAAAGCGGCTAAGCAGACAACAGGAAACGGCTGCATCTAATTCCACAGCCTGTTAAGTCCACTGTTCAGAAGCTGCTTCTGCCAATGCATTCTGCTGTATCACCACCTAACAATGTACTGCTTATAATGAGCTTTAAAGGCTATCAGTGATCTTTATTTTCAATCAAAAAGACAAAATCAATTCAAAATACATGAAGAAAAAACAAAGCCATATTAACAAAGCTAAAAAAAACATTTTTATATAAATGTATATAAAAATATAAAAGCAAAAACTCAGAAAGACAAATAAATGATTTATGTTGTGAGAGCTTCAGACGCACATTCCAGCTGTTTATCAATGTAAATACTATCATTTATAAATTCAAGTTTCAAATGTGTCATTACCTTGACCTGTTTTGAATATAAATTACAGTAACTGATTTGAAATCATTTCTGTTGTGTTGTGAATTAAATATGATTTCTATGCCGGACATTGAGTCAACATGTACATTATCTTATGAAGGTGTCTGATAGGTGCCAAAATAATAGTTGAGTGATTTTGAAACTAGATATAAATGTCTCATTTTATTCTTTCCACCGTGGGATTCTACTATCAGTCCTGTTTGTTTGTTCATGGCATATCTCAAAAATGTCCATTTTTAAAAAATGCTTTGTGTCGAAGGGCCTTCGGTGTGTAGCTGTCATCCCCAGCGCACACACTCACATACTTGTTCACCTGTTGATCATCTGTCTAATTGTGGAGCTGAGATAATTATGGGGTATGCATGGCATGATTAAAGTAGAAATACAGTACACTCCATCTTTCTCCTCAGAGCAAACAGACATATGCACACAGTAGGCTGGTGAAAGGCTGACTGAGAGTAAGTTAAGCTCTGTCTCCTTGTCTTTCTGTGTTTCTGTGTGCCTAGCCACCTTCTTGCTCCTGTTGGTTGTTTATCTGATGGCATGCCTGCCCACAAATACACTTCAAATCAAACATAAAAACTAAATTACTGTGCATACACACCTGAAATGGCCTGTTTTTGGCCTAAACAATCTGTCAAAGTGTCTTCAAATGTAAAGTCTGCACAAATTCAGTTTTAGACCAGTCACCACTGCTTTTTTGTCCTGATCAGGAGTGCCACTTTTTACGTGTCCTTTTGAACCACACACTTCCAGTTTACTTCCTTTGTTTGTTTGTTCGTTGTTTGATTTGTACATTTTTGTCATGAAATCAACAGTTTAAACTAAATTAGGTAAACATGATGTAGCAAGCATTGCCATATGGCCACAAAGTCCATTATGTAAAAATAATAGTTACAAGATGATTTCTGTGGTGTTTGTGCCAGTTCATGTACAGTCAAGATAGTCTTCTGCACATGCTGAACTGCAGTCCATCTTTTTCCGTACTTATGACCCTTTTAGTTAAATGGGAAGAGTAGCACATTTTATTAGATGGGAAGAACTATTAGTGATGAAGTTTAGCATACATAGAAACTAAAGCAACAGTCACTAGATAGGCTTCCATCCAAATGTATCACCAATTTCAACTGAATTTTGAGAAAATCTGCAAAAGAAAATGCAAATGAATTATTGTTCCTATCACTACTGTTATGCGATTATTAGCAGTTGATTCATTGAGATAAACAGTAGGTGGCACCAAATCTCCAGTCGGGTGCCATTAAATCATTGTAGAAGAGGGTGCAGCAAGATGACGTAATTAAATGAGCACCAGTCCAACCTCAAACGGTGAAAAACAATGTAGAAAACACAATGGAAATATGGAATTTCTGTTTGTTTCATATATTAGTTTGAGGAACGTTACAGTCTACAGGAGCGGAAGCTTAAATGGACATTGAAGTCACAAGCGTCATGCATGTCATGATTCATTCACTTAATCTGTTTCCATGGCCCTTTTGGTTTTATCAATACACCAACTTTTCTACCTCAGCCAAGTGTAAAACTTTTTCCACTCAGGTTTTTTTTTTGTTTGCGAAAATTGAATATGCATTAAAGTGGGTGGATGGAAACCCACCCTCTGAGGTATCCAAAAAGGACTGTAGCATTTGAAATCAGTATCTCATGTAAGTTAATTATATTGTGACTGTTAATTGTGATGCAAGTGATTGCTTTTTGAATACGATGGATGGGAGATCATTTTTGTTTAAAGCAGCTCTGTGGAACTTTTCATTTTGTGTTGACGTTGGCGGTCTCTGTGGACAAACGTTAACCTAATGTTAGGTTACATGTTCCCTCCGCTTCAGTCCCCGCTGCAAGGAGACTACTTCTCCGGGAGAAGAGCGGGCGGCAGCTCCGGAGACGGACCTTCAGTCAGCGGCTGAAGCAACTGGAATTCAGCCAGAGTAAACCCCAGCACTGTTTCATCTGATGTCGTGGAAAAATCCAACCCGGTGACAGGCATTAAGAATAACTATTAGAAACTAATAGAACTGGCCAATCTTCTCGCTGTTTTGCTTATGTAGGTCATGTAGAGGCATCAGTATTAAACTGAGACTTTTTCATAACCACTTAAAAACTCCATAGAGCTGGTTTAAGTTGTCACTCACACCTCCTCATTCACACGTCTCGTGTGTTTTGAGAAAAACTCTCCACCCTGTCTCCTTGTTTGGTTTAGGGTACAAACCATCTTTTCCTCTGTATAAAATGGTATCAAATCATCATTTGGTGTGTATCGACAGACCTCCAGATCCAATGACTATACCGGTATTTGCACCCAGCGCTGTATTCAAACCATTCAACACACAACAAGTTCAATTTCATTTGGATCATAATGGAGCCCCTACGGTGGCAATCACACAGAAAGAGTCACTAGAAGGTGACACCGTCTGTGTCTTCCTATGGAACTTTGTGTGTGACATGCACTTCTCCTTTGTGCCATGCTCCTGGCTCCCCCTCAGACCAGACAGACCAGTCACCCTGAGCTGGGCTTTCGGCATTTTTGAAGCAGATCACCTATAGTGACATCTGCATGTGACTTTATGACTTATCTCTGAGAGAGATCATTTTGATACAAGCTCTATAATTATAGCATGTTATTAGGCCATGCTATCTTACTTCAGCATTGACTGGTCAGAGTGACTGTTTTTCAGTGTGTGGGAGTGCAGTGATTTGAACCATGGGTTCTGGAGCCTGGACCTTGAGTAGATTACCAAGGAAAGCAGGAGGAAGTGGAGTCAAAGGGACATTACAAAGGTAGAATGCAGTAACTACACTTGCTGAGGTCTGTCTTGGAATTTAGCTCAGTTTTGCAAACTAAATAAATTCAGAAATAAATTTAAAAAATTATAAATTATGCCTATCTCAATTTTAACCAAATGTGTTATTACGGCAGCTTGCCATTATAGGGCTTTATGTGCAGTATTATGGCTCATACACTGTGTCACCTCAAAATAACAAAAACAATATGGGGTGCTTAAAGCATGGTTCAAATCAATATGACAATAAAGCAATTAAGATGTAAACTATAAACAACAGTCAAGACAATAGAAGAACCTGAAAGTGTACTGCTGTTTCAGTCCTGTTCCCAAACTTCCTCTGATGTGTCAAAGTACAGGATTATCAGGGAGACCACACCTTTGTACAGCAGGTCATTAAAGTAAGCGAGCTTCACTGTTTCATTACAGATCACTGACTGATTCATGTGCACAAGTTTAAGATTAAAGTCGCATTCAAAAGAAAAAGAGCTCAAGTGACACACATTTGTCAGTGCAGCGAGTTGTATTGGTGGGTGAATTTTCCTTTAAGGACCTGTCAGCTGGTATATGACACTGTTTGTGTGCTGAGCTGTTCCCAGGCAGCATTGTGCCTGATTTAGCCGGAATGCTCGGATAGCAACAGTAACAACTTTTAGCTTTGGCTGGGTTATGAGGAGAAGTCACACATCTCAGCTGTGGAGAGTCACTCAGTAACCATGTGCTTATGGAAGCCCTTTGCCCCGCTCTCTCCCCCGGTCTCTCCCCCGCCATATCTCCACCCCCATGGTCTCCCCCTCCCTCTTTCCGTTTCTACCTGACATCTTCAAACTATTTCCGCGTCATTCCTGCCTCGCGCCGTTTGAAGAGACACTGTGAAACTAAGTCGAACGCCCCTCCCACAGACCCATCCGCTACCCAATTACAGCCAGGGATGGGACTTTATGTAGCCAATTGGATTGCAGCTGCCTTAGCGTCGGGTAGCAACAGAGCCCGTAGAGGGTGCCTGCTGAGTGAGGGTAGAGGCTGCGTTTACCCGAGTACAGAGAAGTTGAAACATTTTGAAAGATGAATGAACAAAATGAGCCTGTATGGGAGCAACATTCGAGTTTTCTGCTCAGTTTTACTGCAGGTCTGCCATATTGAGTCACATCAAAGGTTATAATATTAAAAGCTGCCATAATCAACTGCTGTATCCGTCCGTCGTCCACTGAAACTAGTTCCTCTTTGAATAACGACTGTTGCAGTTATAAGGAGAGTGTGTATTAAGACATGAAACTTGTACAACGGGGAAACGTGCACATTTTAATGGCGTTTATCAATATAAGCCCCTGTCTCCTCGTATCTTTCTCCCTGCCTCCCTCCCTCTGGCCCGGCTCTCCACAAACATTGCACAATGAGCTAGGTGGAAGAAGATCACGGTGTTTTGTTTTCAGATCCTAATTAATTTAGAATTAAACCTTTATTTTTTTTATAAACCTTTAGAAAACATTTTCGATATATTTTAGAATGTTAATCTGTCTCATAAATTTCAGACTAATGAGTTTAGAAAAGTAACTTCGTGTGAAGTGGTTATACGTATAAAACCCGTCTTTTGTCAGAACTGTATCCATAAAATCGTATGAAGGGTTTAAGTAAAGGTTGTCTATGTATGCGTGTATAAAGTTTCCAGTATATATATCCCACTGTTACTATAAATGGACAGGACAGGAGCGGTCTGCTTGGAGCAGACCACTGCGGACAGATGGAAGGTGCTGTCCCGCTAACTCACTCGGGTTGTTGAGGACGTTCCTTACAATCAGTCCGCCTCTTGGTGCTGGTTGGCGTGAAACTGCTCATGTCTTCACTAATGTCGTGTTTTCATGTCCTGTATGTGTATCTGTGCTGGTTTTACCAGTAATATGTGAGGCTGTGCCAGACAGACCAGCTCCGACCCCTGCCACAGGCACATGGTATCGTCCCTATGGGAGGGTGGGAGAGAGGCACAGATTCCGTCTAACGGAGAACCACGGAACGGGAAACGGGCAAGGAACAAGTCGAAATCGCCCTTATGAAGGTTTCCACCTTGAAGGAATAAAAGGTACCCCCTCATTCTGAGAAGGAGCACCGAGGAGGACGTTAAGTGTGAGGAAACGGAGCGGAAGCAGACGGAAGAAGAGGCGCGTCAAGGAGCGATCAAAGGCGTCTGACGGCCAGCTCAGGAACTTCACTGGACATGGTTTCTTTAGTTTACTTTGAGACTTCGGCTCGTCACAGTTCAGACGCTGTTTGTAATGTAACTTTAGTGTGATTACCTCAGAGGCGGACTCGTCCCTGCATCGAGTCGTGCTTTGGTAAACGGAAGACAATATCGGAGGTCGGAAGTAGAATGCAGGCCGTCAGCGGCTTGTCCTGTGTTTCTCTTCAACACGGGGGGACATTTGGCGTCTAACCCCAGATACTGGATCTAAACTTTTGTCTCCTGATTTCTGTTCTCCCAGTTTACCCCCAAGGGAAAAAAAGGTGTGCAGCTGAGGTACAGTGTCCCTCCTTTGTCCTGTCGGCCCGTGAGTGTGGATCACCAGTCAGAGGAACTTTCTCTGAGACTGCACGTCTCTGTGAAATCAACACGTTGCAGTGGACTGCTTTGTTTACATGTGTTTGTGCAACTGCACGTTGTCACAGAGACATCCTATATAGTGTATGGGGATTACAGTATTCTCTGGCTTTTTCAAAGGGCTCCTTTTCACCCTGGCAGAGGCCAGCCACCTTCTGGTGTAGGCGGGTGAAGGGGAGCTGAGTGACCGCAGCACACACAGGCTTCGTGGAGCTCTGGCTGTACTGGCTCTGTGACATTGCCAGTGGAGGGCTGTGTGTGTGTCACTGGATTAATCTGAGTGATAACATCACTCTACACTGCCCTACTCTGTCCACTGACGAGTTCCCCCAGAAAGCGCCAGTAATTGGAGCTATTTTTAGCTTAAGGGATGGGGTAAAAGCAGGCAGCTGGAAACCCAACTCCCCTCCACCTCCTTCTCTTCCACCCCTTCTATCACACTACCTTGCTCAGCCCACCTGGCAGCATGCTGGGCGAGCCTGGTTAACACACACTTGACTTACAGCAAGTTAATGTGTTTCACAAGTAGTCTGGAAGAATAGCAAACATTGGATGAACTTATTCTGCTGAATAATAGGAGATCTTGTGGAACCATACTGACCATGGAGTCTCAGTAACCCGGGGACACTAGCTGTACTGTATTCTGCTGGTTAAGGTTGCACTGAACTGGATTACTACTAAGATGTCTGAAGAACTACTCTCTGTGTACGTTTGGTTAAACCTGCCCTGGACTAAGTGAACCTATCATAACCAAGTAGAGTATATGCCTGTACCCCCTGGACATTCAACTCAAACTCTTGGTAACATAGTGTAATAGAAGGAAGGCCTACTTTTGACTACTTCAAATATCAGTCACCAGCGATCTGGAGCGGTACAAACCTCCAGCACACAGAAAGAATGCATGAAACTGCCGCTACCTGACTAACCAAATATTCTATTTCCCCCCACTTCCCAGACCCACAGAGAAACAGAATATATATGTAGAATGAGAGATCTATATCTATAGTGTAACTCCACAGAAGACAGAGATTACGTCCTTTATATTTTTACTTCAGAGAGACAAGCTGCCTGTACACCAGTTGGTTGCCTTAGAAACCACAGTCACAAAATTTGAAAAAAAGAAACAAGCCAGAGAAGACGGTGCCTTTTGATTGGTTGGTCGGTTTCCCACCATTTCAAGATTCATTGATTTAGTTGGATGTAAAGTGTTGAAGTGAATTCTGGGATTGAAAACACGTCAGATGACAATTACCCAACCCCCCACAATCTCCGCGCACCTGTCAAAGCGTTTCGATTGACAGTATTTCCCTGCTGGATTGAACTATTGCCAAGAATTTCCATGGTGATCACATCATCATCCGTGGAGGACAAGACCGTGCCCTCTTGCAGGATGGTCCAATCAGAACCGTGGATCACCTCTGCCCTGCTGCGAAAGAACAAGAGTCAGTACACACACACAAACACACGCACACACGTACACACAATCTCACAGATCCAAACAGAGTGTAAACTCTCTTCCTTACTTTATAGTATAGCCACAAGTGTGTGTGAGTCTACTGTGGTGGCAGTCTGTGTCTTGATACTCGCATGTGTGTGTGTGTGTTATAATGCATGTGTGTGACAGTTTGGCTTTCCATCAACATTGTTTCAGCCTAAACTTGAACAGAGTCCCGGCTGCTCTGGATGTGAAGAGGCTTACGCTCCGTGTTTGTCAGTGTGACTTTTTTTTTTTGAGTACTTCTGTTTTCATTCAAAATCTGAATGTATGCCAGTGGTTTCCCATCGATGGGTCCAAAAGTACTTCCAGAACAGTTCTTTTATTAGTGGTGCTACAAAGTGCAACAAGTAGCTAGTCTGTCAATGCTGGCTCTGTTGGCCACGTAATCATTGCTCTGCATGTCCAGTGACTGTAGAGGTCTTTCCGTAGTCTACGCTGCTCATAGCAGAGACTGAGAAGCTAGCTCGCTCCACAACGGTACCAAACACAAGTTTGCACAGAATATATTTACTGACTCCAAACACAAAAAAGGGAAAAACAGACTTGAAACATAGCTTGTAAATGAGTTTTCATCTGCAGTCCCTTGGCAGGTCACTATTAAAACATCCACACAGTGATAACAGCGCTAAACAAACTAGACAATAAGACAAGACACATACTACCAAGTTACAGAGTATTACATCGCACACACACACACACACACACACACACACACAAAGAACATGCAAAGAACAAAAAAAAAGTTTATTTATTTGTTTAAGTATGTGTGGGAGCATTACAGTTTTCCGGTTAGCTACAGCAAAAATGGGCACCGATTGGACACTGAACTCAGGTCTGTCTGTGGAAACACTTCAAACACGTAATTTATGACGGCATCACCCAAATGTGACGATTAGCGAACGAGACAAACAGACTGGAAGGCGAGTCCTCCTCCCCACAGTGTTCAGGCAGCCTCTCACTGCAGATTCACACCAAAGTAATAACTGATGCTACAGAGTGTTTATGGCTGCAGATATGTGACCACACTGTGTCATAGAGAATACAAGATTTAAGCATCTGGTCCAAGTGATCGAGCCTACAATGAGCCTTCATGTGCATTTTAGTCAGTCTTGTGCTGCCCTGTATAAACCAGCACAAGCTGCAGCTGTTCAGAACTTATCAACAGGTCAGAGTCTGATGGAGCCTTACTGATGTTTGTCTGATTTATTTTTGTTATTTATTTTGTCTTATTGACAACATGCCAGTATTTGAGTGCCTTAACTGTTATATGAAGAATTATGGCCAATGAGCCACTGTTGAATGTTTTAAAAATAAATGACCAAAATGTTATTTTCTGCAGTTTCTGCTGTACCGACAAACGTACCGAACCGTGAGCCCAAAACCGAGGTACATACCGAGCGGTGAACCGTTACACCCCTTGAATCTGGGTTCAGACAAGTGTTATTTTGATTATTGCTATTAAACTTCTTATTAATGTTTCATGAAAGTGGCCTGTGCATGTCTGATGTCATTCATCAAAGGCTGGTTAGTCTGAGTTAGTGATTCTCAACAACTTACTACTGCTACACCCATGCTTGTTCCTGGGGTGCAAGGTTGTTTTGTGATAAAATGCAACGTCTCTGACACCCATGTGTCCTTATTGGTGGCAATGCATGTACACATGCACAGCTCGTCACATAAATAATAGACAGCAGTCGGGCTGCCCCTGTGGCTTAGAGGTTAAGAAGCCAACCGTGATCCGCAACATCCCAGGTTCAAATCCATCCAGGGACCTATATTACATCTCTCCTTCCTTCTTTTCCTGTCCTCTCTCTTGTATCGCTATTTAATAAAGGCAGGAAATGCCAAAAAAAGACTAATTGACAGCATCACTGTGTATGAACTCATTTAGAGATTGAGATCACACATGCAGCCTGTGTGGATTGTTGTGGTGTTTATGGCTCAGACTGTAAATCATCAAATGAAGGCTGAAAGTTTTTCAAACTCGCACATGATTTGTGGACATGAATACAAGTTTGGATGCAGGACTCCACAGAGACAGATGTCTGTTAGATAATATAATATAATGTACCATACAGGGGTTAATTGTAGTAGCCTGTACCACTTTAACATGTGCTGCATTTTTCTGGCCTTTTCTGTTGACTACTGTACCGGTCCACCTGGCTCTGTCTGTGGATCCCTTACAGTCAGTGTGGGACCCTCATGTCCAGGCTTTGTAACATCCAGCTGCTAATTAAATTTGAGCCCTGACATTTGTGGATTGCTTGTTCAGCTTTCTGCACCTGCACTGTTGCTCACTCGTTACTTGCCTTTCCTCCTTGTTTATCACTTTCATTCATTGTTGAGTTCTGTTGTACAGTTCAGCTCGTCACAGTGTACCTCTGGTTAGACAATCATCATCATATGAAGAACAACTAATGAGAATAATAATGTGTATATATTACAAATCTTACAAAAGAGTGACTTGTCACACCCCTGGTTAAATGTATTCTATTAGTGTTTGCTAGAAGTCCATGGCCCCGTTCCAGTGTCCCTGCTAAGCCCCAAGCACTGAACCCTCACAGACATTAATCGACGTCACCTGTGACATCACCCAAAGTGTGTAGGAGCAGGATGTGAGGGCTCCAGACGCTGTGGACGGGACAGCACTTTGTGAAATCACGGGTCTAGTGTGAGGCTGATATTTCAGACTGTATGTAGTTTAATGAAGTGGAGTATTTGTTGTTTGCTTTCTGTTGATATGTACAGCTCTGTCAGGTCGACGGTCAAATCAACATATTTGAAGTGGAAGTCCTGCCATCGTAAGATAACAGCTACACATGCATGGTTCTGGTTAACAACATGTGTGAAATAATCAAAAAGGAAAACTTTGTCTTGCTGACAGCATCAATGTTTTGTTTATTTTTCTATTTTATGAAAAGAAACGAATACTTTTGCTTTGACGATTTCACAGTGGGACAGCCCTGAGTCCTCACAGAATTAGCAGGAGCAAGCATCAAAGCCTGTGAGTGCATAAGGAGGGACATGGGAACTGGGCCCTTCTCTCACTCAAAAGGGTCTGTCACAGCGGGAGCCCCCAACTCTTGAAGCTTCCTGTATGCTCACTAAATGTGCTTTAATGTGTAGGCAGTGGTAGGCCTTTACTGTGAAACCACCACAGGAAGTATTGTGTTACATAATGTTACCAAAATATTACTTGTTAAGGTTCATTTAAAAACAGAATTACATTTTTCATCAGTTTTTGTCACTTTGAAATGATGCAAAGTTGAAATAGGTTTCATTACAGTTAAAAAACAAAACTTTCATGCCGGAGTTGGAAACTAAAACTTTGAACATGGAATGAAGATTAATGACAGCTGTTCTCTGAAAGCAGTCAGTCTGCTCAGTCTGCTCAGGGCTGTTGGTAAAGTTTGTATCTTCCTTGTATGGACGTTGAAAGTGATGGTGTTTCTGCCCGGTGGTTAGGATATGCTGAAAACATACCTGAAAGTGAAGCGAAGCTCCACAGCAGGTAAAGAATAATAAACAGGGAGCTCTGTTTACATGGAGCTTGGATCATGCTTTTGTCAGTGGTGATCAAACATTAAACTGTCAGAAAGCTTGTGTGAAAGAGACTTAGTCATCACCTTGCCTCAGGTAACGTAGTGTTACTGTGGTTCTAAAGGTGGACTCACTTCATTACATTTCTTCATTTGATTTGGTTTCCTTCCCACCTGATCATGATGCATTCCATCTTCAGTTGTCAAACTCAAGCAGGAGCAAGCTTTGCTTATTGGACTTTCTTGCTGTCAGTAGTATTTACTAACAGATTGTGTGTCAGGCCTTTTCCACTGTAGCTGCTTTAAGCAGCGTATCTTGTGTGACAGGTACGTGTTCATAGTCACATGAACTAATCTGCATCTTTCTACAAGTTACATTTTTATCTCAACAGCCAATTTTCAGAGCTGACCGACACACATGAGAAAGCAGATATCAATAGTGCCAAAGCACTGCCTACATTTAGAAAATACAGCCTTAAGGTCCATTCAGTATACTGTTCTAGAGCTTTCGGTCACATCACTTGATCTTCATCAGTAGACAGTGTTTCGTAGTTGTCGTGGGATTGTAGACGTATGCATTTTCAAATTTTTTGAGCACGTAAAAACTTATTGTATTCATTCAGTCATTATTGTATCTGAGGCACGTTCACATTTATGACAATTTCTTTACAATCAATGAAAAAGTAGGCTACCTTAATAAACATGGAAAATGGAAATCAGTGTTTGTAAGCCATCTAAGATGTATATAAATACTTTCTGCTTGTACCTATGTGTGTAACTAGCTTGTCATACAAGTGGTTACATTTCCTGGTTAGAATTTTTCTAACCTCAGATAGTATCTGGATCAGTCTGTCAGTCTGTTTTATGTTCTGATTGCAGATTAGAATCACTGAGTAAAACTACAAGACATCATAGTTAATTCATTTACTCTCAGAGCTTTACAAACATCAGCCATGTCCTCCTCTGGGGTTGAATTATGTCAACTCCTAGTTTAACTTTCAGTGGGATTCTTACTGATTATTCTTAAATACTTGATAAATACAGGCTCTGATAGCTTTTTGTCTTGTTGTACTTCTTTCCATCAATCTGACATTATGCTTCACTCGTGTTGGTACTTGTCGCTGGATGTTTCTTACTGTCTATATGACTGTAACCTCCAGATACTTGTCCCCTATGTGTCCCTCTTCAGTCCCTATTAGTCACCCTCACTTAACTATCACTAGTCTTAGTCTTGGTTGCTATGTTGTTGTCGTTAAGTTATTATGGGTATGGGTCCTTCATGATCAGTATTGGTCTGCCTCATGTCACTCATCTGACTAGTTCCTGAAAATAATAATAATATAATTTGTCTTTATTTGTGAAATTCTTGAAAGAGTTGTATCAAGTCAACATCTGCTGGTCACAGCATTATTTTTGACACATCTAGGCATTATGGGCTGTACTGGACATTGCATGAATTAGTTAACCTCTTACCTGTCAGATGAAAAGTTCGGTTTCTCTCTTTTCTGCTGCACAAAACCTTGTTCAGTTTGATAGTCATTCAAGTTTTGAGCATCATACCACAGGACCTGTGTAATACTGTTTTTATCACTTCAGAAGTATTTCAAAAATTAGATCTAACATGGACACTGAAACTTCAGCCAATACAGACTGTCCAGCGCTCAGCTTCCAGGCCTTTAGTCAGAGCTAAGAGGTGTAACCACATCACATTTGCTTGAGCATCTTTACACTGGCTTCTTGTACACAGCAGGATGGATTTCAACATGTTATTGATTAGCTATAAGGCTTTATCGTCTCGCTCCTTGTTATATTTCAGACCTTTCAACCCCATATGAGCCTATGCAGCCATCTTCATCTGTTTTAGAGTCCAGGATTAAAACTGCGGGGCCCTAGCCTTTGTCTTCAGGGCCCAGTGGCTCTGGATCGACCTGCCCGGGGAAATAAGACCATAGTTTTATCAGAGTATCTCAATTTGACTTGATTTGTTGATGTTTTACATTTGCTTTTTATTACTGCAGTTTGTAACCTCTTCTTGTGAAGCACTTTGAAGAGTTCTCTATAAGTAAAGATATTATCTGTGCTGATTTGTGTTCAAGCAGCATCATCATCAGTTAAGAGGGGCTCTTGAACCTTAATCACCCAGTTGCCAGGCATTATTCAGCCAGGTGTCCCCTCCTTCATTATTAGACCTGTGTGGGCTACATTTAGGTATGTTCTCTCCAGTGTAGTTTGACCCATTGTTGCGATAGTGACTTGTTATTACAGTCTATTAGTGGCTGTACACTGAGTCATTATTCCTTTCTGCCATGTGCTCTGTTGGTACTGTTTGATCACTTTGTATGTTTTCAGTTGTCCGTTTCACACGCCTGACGAACAGATCCGCTCCTATTTTAACCAATACAGCTGTCCACACAGGCTGTGTAATGCCTTGGATTTCACTCGTGCTAAACACACGTGGACACAACCCGAAGCATATTTTTACATTTGAAGTCTATTTTCTTTCATTAAACATGTATAACTACAGTGATTGTGTGTTGGGCCCTAAGGGCTGCCAAAGCGCAGATGGCCTACACTCAATACTGTGCCTGAACGCATCTTTGTGGACACTGATGGAAGACTGAAGCTGCTGCTGCTGCTGCTCTGGTAACGTGCTACTCACGCTACTCCTCCTGTGTAGACACAGCGTTAACCTGACTCCATCAAGACAGCTATCCATTTCCCCTTTTAATCCAACTATGTACATGTTTTTGTCTGTATTTATGACCGCTCTTATTCTGTGTATTTATATGCAATACCACAGAACAGTTTGTGCCATGCCGTGAGCAGCGACTGTGGTCATGGCCAACACTTGCCAACTGTGGTCAGTCAGTGGCTCGGTCAGGGTCGTAGCTCTGAACAGTATGTGACGATGCTGTGTAGAGCAGCCTCAGCCTACTGTCTGTCTCAGTGTGCTGAACATTTCAATTCTACCTTCATGAACGTTCTAATTTTCAGTTTTTGTTGAAACTGTTTTAGAGAGGTGTTGATTAAATTTCACTGTAATTTTGGCAGCTACAGTTATAGTGCTGTTGCGTTATATTGAGAGGTAATTCTAATATTTTGTCCACTCCATTTACATCAATAAGGGTAGACCAAATATTAGAAACGCCACTCAGTATAAGGCAATACCATTCAACAGCACTGCAAAATACAGGCTTTAAAATGTCCATAAAGATGGATCATGAACGGAGAATTTACTGCAGGACTGTTGCATTAGACGGCATTTGGTTTAGCTCATTGTACCGAATAAACCTAATAAACTGAGAGTATATCAGAGTCTGATGAGGCTGATGTTATCGGCCAATATTAGCCCATCACAGATGTATACTGTAGATATCAGCACATATCAGTCAATAAGTAATAAAAGATTCGTTTGCAGTAATTTCTCAACAGCAACTCTGTTACATAGTTTGTCACTGACAGGTTATGTATATATATATCTTTCATTCAGGTGTAAACACACCTCATTCCTGTGTCAACATCCTGTATAATGAGCCAATTACTGCTGTCCTAACTAATACCCCTTTCAGACCGACACAGTGACGTATGTCCGACCTGCGTAGGGGGTCTCTCTGAAAGGGTTGACGTATGTCAGCCGATGCTCCTACACAACCCTCCTCCTTCACGACCAGGGTTGGAGGTGAGTTGGAGGTCTGCCTGGCTTTGGTGAACTGGCGTTGCTACCAGGAATGGAAATTACTTCAATGATACTGACGTTTAAACATCATTTAACCGACTCGCCGTTTCAAATGTGTCCAGTTGCGTCATACATGCATCTGCTGTCTGAAAATGTTAAGATGTTGAGTAACTTTGTGCTCCTGAAGGGCAGCAGACGGTGCTCTCTGTCATCTCCACTGCTGAGGCTGTACAGGAGGCACACTGAACTCATCGCTAATGTCAACATACTAACATGCTCACAATGACAATTAGTTAGCATGCTAATATTTGCTTATTAGCACTAAACATAAAGTACAGCTGAGGCTGATGAGAATGTAGTTGCACTGATATTTAGTCATAAACCAAAGATTTGGACAAATTTTGACCTGATGGTGGCGCTAGATGAAAAATCAGAAGTTAGTCAATTCATCTGTAGGGGGACATGAATATCTGAACCAAATTTCTTGGTCTTGACTCAGGTGGTCTTGACTAAATTTTATATATATATATATATATATATATATATATATAAACACACACACACACAGACGGGTGACAAATTGCAGGAAAAACCAACACAAAGTGTCTCAGTAAGGTGTCGGGCCACCACGAGCCTCCAGAACAGCTTCAGTGCTCCTTGGCATTGATTCGCCAAGTCTCTGAACTCTACTGGAGGGATGAANNACCATTCTTCCAAAAGATATTCCCTCATTTGGTGTTTTGATGATGGTGGTGGAGAGTGGTATCTAACACGCCGGTCCAAAATCTCCCATAGGTGTTCAATTGGGTTGAGATGTGGTGACTGTGAAGGCCATAGCATATGATTCACATCATTTTCATACTCATCAAACCATTCAGTGACCCCTCGTGTCCTATGGATGGGGGCATTGTCATCCTGGAAGAGACCACTCCCATCAGGATAGAAATGTTTCATCATAGGATAAAGGTGATCACTCAGAACAACTTTGCATTGATTTGCAGTGACCCTTCCCTCTAAGGGGACAAGTGGAGCCAAACCATGCCAGCAAAATGCCCCCCACAGCATAACAGAGCCACCAGATCCCCTCACTGTAGGGGTCAAGCATTCCGGTTTTTCCTTGAATTTGTCACCCGTCTGTATATATTAGGGCTGTTAAGCCTGCCACTTAGCCTAAAATGAGGCCATAACAGTTTTTATGAAGAATTATTTAACATTTAACAATGTTGTGTATGTTCAGTGACATTTGGGGTCAAGAGGCATCATAGAGCACGATTAATCTGCGTTCATTTTTTTGACGCGTTATTTTTTCTATAATTAATTAAACGAAATGAATACTTTATTTTGACAACCCTAATATATATATTAATACATACTATATTACTACTAATAGAACGCTCTGGCTCTACTACACCAATACAGTTAGTTGAAGTTGAGCTGTACCGGGACAAGGCCTTATCCTATCCTAAATGTACAACACATAGCCAGTATACTCCAAAAACCCTATCATGACTAGGATACTCATACACATGTAAACACGCTCTCTGAGATAGAAATGACTGCACTGTATTTACAAGTTAACAAGTTAATTATAAAAACCTGATGTGTGTCAGCTGAGCATTTAGCTGGGACCACAACAGTGAGCAGGAGAAATCTCAAAAGAAAAACTAAGTGGGTTTTGATAGTGTTCATCTCATATGTTTTAGGTGAGAACTTAAGCAGCAGTAACACTTTTCTTGTATTACTCATTTGATCTGTGTGTTTTGGATTATATTCTAGGCTATGTGAATTTTTGAACCTCTCATTGTGTGTGTGACATGTTACACACACAATGAGAGTTAGTCAGTTTTATATAACAGCCTCAGTATGCTTCTAAACTCTCTGTGCAGCTCACAAACAGTCATTTTTAAACATACAACACGCACAGTGGTAAGAATCATCTTGACAACTTCTTTGAAATAATGCATCTGGTTTGTGTTGTTGCATTAGCTAATTATCATGTTCAAAACTGAGTGTAACAGGACCATATTAAGTCATATTAGTGGGTGGGGCACGCAGCCCAAGGTAGCTTTAGCGCCATATTTTTAAAAGGTGTGTGGAGGGGATGGTTTGTTTAAAGGGTTTAAACCAGTGATAAAGTACTCCCCTCCAGTCCATGTAGTTTTATACCTTACTCTTCATGGAGTTGTAATCACAAATTTAGCAAATAATGCAACATCAATTTCATGAATCTGAACTTCTGAAGGAATAGCAACCTTTGAGTTTAATCAGTCTGTCCTCTCAGCATACACTGTACATTGTTTAGATCAAACTGTAATGTAACTGACTTGGTCTTCACTTCATCTCGAAACTGCTCAGATGTGGACTTGTCTCTGACTGAACTTGTGATCTTGACTACAGTTGTGTTCAATCAGATTTGTATGTACACACTGGCAGCAAAGAGAACAGTGTTGTACAACTGCTGGTTCACTGTGATGGACTCTGGTACAAATAAAGTTGGCTCAGTATTGTCTTTCATCATCCAGCCATTTGTTGTGAGTTTCTGACTGTCCTGTATGTTGCTGTGCTGTCTGGAGTGACTCCTCTCTGTTACCCTAAATATTGTTACAACACTGATGGAGAGATGAAACAGTCGGCAGAAAAAGAGAAAATGTCTCTTACTGAGACATACTGAGCAGGAAGGAGGGATGATGGGAGTGAGAGATGGAGGGATGTATGAATGATGGATGGATAAATAGAAGAGAGAATCAGATTCAGAGGTAGAGAGGTTTGAGAAAGCAGGAAGGATGATGAAGGAAAGGGGGAGGAGAGAGCGGCTGGTAGGGTGGGTTGGGTTGCTAGGGGAGAGTATGTCAGACTGCTGCTGCTGAGAGCCAGGCCTGCTATTGGAAGCTACTTGCTTAGCAGGAGAGAGGCGGAAGAGGAGAGAGAGAAGTAGCTAATGAGTATTGTAGGCTGGTTGCTGAGACAGCATTGGGTTTATTTATAGAGTGCTGGCCAGCCAGCCCTTAGATACCAACAGCGAATCAGCTGACAGAGAAAGAGGAGGCCCCGACCAATGGCAGCGTAAGAAGGGGGATGCCAGATTGAGGAAGTGCTGTGAGTGCCTCTCAGTCTCTTAAAGAGACGGTGCAGATTTCTCAGTACTAGGCAGATATTCTCTCTCTCTCTCTCTCCAGCAGTGTCATATCTGTAAGCAGGCCAGGACCCAGAGCACCACAACAGTCCCAGTGACAGTGATTGGATTACTTTCTCTAGCTTATCACAAAACAGACCATAAGTACACACGTGCAGTTCAAAGCTGCTGAATGTTTTTTTAGTTCACAAATAGAGCCTCATTTAGCCACAGAGCTCTATTTAAAATCTCAGGGAGCCATTTGGAAAAATCTGTATTGTGTATGGTAGATAATAGTGGTGAGGAACCTGTAATTACAGAAGTTATTCTCACATGTTCACTGAGAATGTTTATCCTGATTTATGTTATATTGATATAATAATAGACCCAATTTTGCAGCCCTGAAATCTCTTTTACTTTACGACTGGTATAGAGCGCAGTAGCTCTGCATTACAATTGGGTTTTCCCTCCTCATGTACATCTGAGTTTGGCATCTAATGGCCTTTTACCTAAAGACCCAGTATAGCCTGTTTTAGCTGCTCTGGCCCGCAATATTGTCCACCTGCTAGGTAGCAGGGTCAATCCATGCCAGACTCCTCCATCAACCAAGCTGTCTCTTGCACTAAACTGATTTGGTCAACACCTGTGGTCGTGCAAGTGAATAGAGGGAAAACAGCATTTTGACAAGTCTGGCCATGTTCAGCTCTCAGTACATTAGTAGCTTGTAAGTGAATCTCTGTGCTTTGGAGTTAAGATCATACTTTTCTGTTCTTTCTTTCATCTAATTGAATTGAGAAGCTTCTCTGTGCTCTCCTCGTACTTTTTTTACTACTGCTAATGCAAACTGTATTTCCTGATTGGTGACATTTGCTACTTATTTTACATAAATAGGTCCAACTGTTTTTCACAACATGGATTGTTGTTGCTGATATTGCATTTACACAAACCCCATCATTCCATTCTTGGTGGGTAAGAAACTGCATTTTGATGTTTTGTCCTGGCTTGCGCGGCAGGGCGGTGCAGCAGTTAGCCTTGCCTCACAGCAAGAAGGTCCAGGTTTGTCCAGGCTCTCTGGCTTCCTCCCACAGTTGGTGACTCTAATTTGCCTGAAGGTATGAATGTGAGTGTGAATGTCTCTGTATCAGCCCTGTGATTGACAGGCGGCTTGTCCAGGGTGTACCCCATCCAATGTCAGCTGGGATTGGCTCCAGCCCCCAGCGACCTTCTAAAAAGGATAAGCAGTTATGTGGATGGATGAATTTTTGTTGCTGATATTGCATTTACACAAACCCCATCAGTCTTGGTGGGTAAGAAAATAAATTTTGACATTTTGTCGCTTGCATTGCTTTAAACAGCCAAACAGTATTTGTCATTTCTCACTTTATGCCATAGCTTTCGTGTATTACTGCTTCCTCCTCTGTTATGGAAAACTCATTCTTGACTAAAACTGGATTCCTTGAAGTGAGAATGATACAGATGTCAAGAGTGATTCATTTGCATGTGCACATTTTGAGGTTCTCTTCCATATGGAGTAAGATGTGTGTAAGAGAGAGGAAGAAGCAGAGAGATATTTTACATCTTACCTTTGTTTGGTTTTTGATTTTTATAAGTAATATCTCAATATTTTTAGGCCATGCTGCGATCTACGTTATATATCTCGATATATATGTCAATATACACATTTCCTCTAAAATAACATTCCAGAAATCCTCAAATAGAGGCCTTTATTTAGCTCACTTGCAGAGGCCAGAGGATACCAGTCCTTTATTTTGAAGCAGGCTTATATTAGAGACAGGTCATTATTTCTAATTTATTTCTAATTTCAAATTAAAAGCCCTCTAGTGTTTAAATGGACAGAATCCCTTCATTTCCTAACAAGACTTTTATTGTGAAACATTTGCAGAACTGTGTTGTGAAAAATTCAGCGACTTGCATGGCTCCCATATGGTACTTCAAATGTAGCTGCTGCCATCATGTGGCACTTGTATACTGTTGTACGTGATGGAGTACATTCGTGGTGCTGCTTCCTTTAGTAGCAATTGTTTTGTGGCATATTTTGCAGAGGATAGTAGTTTGTTTCACATCTGCCCTCCTGAAACCGAACCGCCTCTGTATAATCGAACAACTGTTTGGTTTTTTTTGGATGAATTCCTCTGTCGGCACCTCTGTTTCACGACCCTCCTCCGTTTTGAACTGATGTTAACTCAGTCAGGACAACGGTGGGCTGGTTAGTTAGTTTGGGGAGTCTGTGACTGAGTGGGAGAGGGAGAGCGAGTCTCCTGCATTAAACGCCGCCTGCTTTTAATGCATAAATAAATTGCTAAAATGCGGCACGAAAAACTTGCATATGACGGTATGGTCATCTGCCATATCGCTCATTAATTGATATGCAAATATATCGGATATATTCAATATGTCGCTCAGCCCTGGGTAGGGACAGATGTATGACCCCTCTACCAGAAGAAGCTCAACACCTGGCATGGCAAGTGAAACAAACTGAGAGATTGGATGTGTTGGTATGTTAGCTACATGAAATACAAATGATGTTATCAGAATGAATGAACCATTCAGACACAAACTGTCTTTTCCTCTTCGCATAATGAGCTGCCTTATTTTTGAAGCACCTTTATAAATACTGGTATCACATTTTTTGGGTCGATGTTTCCCACCTGGCAGAACAGAGACACCACATTTTAAAATACATTTACAGTATTGCACTGGTTGCTCATTCTGACAGAGCCCAGCAAATACTAATAACAGCAACCTTCATCACGCCTTTCAGTCCAGCAGCTGAACTGGAGGAAGAGACGTGGTCAGCAGCTGAGCCACTCCCTGTCCATTGTAAATCAGACCATCATTAATTATGCAGTAAGTCTAGGTGTATTCTAACCCACACATGTCCTTTTTTGGTAGCTAGCTCACTTGCTATGTGAGGTTGCAGTAGGTGCTTAGGCTAGCTGACAATACTTCAGCTGCGACAGCTGAAAGATAATTTGACCAGAATCATATAACAAAGAGTCAATACAACAGTTAGCTTAGCATTACTCACTTTCCAGTGAGCCATGATGATCACAGCTCCCTGGTGTGAGTTGGACATCCATGGTCTGACCTTTCAATGTAAACAAATGCTGGTAAAGAGCCACTCATACCGCACACGCTTGCTCTGATTGGCTATAGGAAACACCTGTTTGGTGGGTGTGTGGGTTTTTCCCCCACTGGCCACAGAAATATGCAGAAATGCTGTGTTTCTATAGTTTTGCATCGACAGGATGAGACTGACGGATGCATCGACTCAACGGTCAGCTATCATATTGTTGTGCTGACCACCAGCTGTAGCTTTTGCTCGGCCCAGTGTTGGCCCACATCGCAGCCGATTGAGCTCTCTGATTGGCTGTTGTGAATCTCTGATTCATCCATTTAGTTCAGATGATTTGACCTCCGCAATTTTTCTTTTTCCTCCACTAGCAAAACACCATAGGTCAAGAAGGCCAAGTTTTCGCAGCGTACACACACATTCGAGGCAGAAATGCATCACTTTGAGGCTGAACTGTGGAGTCATACATGAGCCTGACAGTCTGAGAGGGTCCTTGAGGATCACATAGGACTGAAGGCTCTTGCCTGCTGGAATTTGGAAATTTGAAATGGTTCGCTAACAACAGATATAACATTGTGAAAGCAGTCTCCCTTCATAACTGGACAGCACAGGCTACATCTGTCTACAGGTGAGCTGTGTATTAGTTACAAGTAGGCAACAGACTAAGTGATTCTTGAATTTAGCATTGTAGTGAGCTGTGAGTTTAAAAAGCAATGTGTCCTTTTCCATGGTGTCCTTAAGAATTGTGGGAGAAAATCTGAAATGAATTATGAGTGGAAAAAATTGTGATTCTCATTCTGAGCAGAATCATGCAGCCCTACCACCTGTAATATAATGGGAGGAGATCCTAATGGTCTTAGCCTAATTTGAGCTGCGATTAAATCGGAGGGAAAGTTGCCTAAAAGAGATGTTAGGTCATTGGCGAGAGCGACCACCTTGTACGGCTCCCTGCTGTTAATGAAACTGTGGAAATAGATTATTGCTTGTACAAACCTGGCAAGCAGGTCACTCTGAAAGGCTCGGCTTGGGTCAATAAATCCTCCATCTGATCCTCCTGCACTTGTCTTCAATCTGTAGGTGAACATTTGAGGATCCAGTAATCCAGGAACATTTTATATTCGATTAATTGACAGATTTGTGAATTTTACTGGGTGTCAGTGTAACTCAAAGTCAAATATCCACCAGAATAGACAGTAAAGTTCTATTGTATTCTATTTGTCTGAGCGTTATTGATTGTTTTTATCAGAGCCCAACCAATACTTCAGCATGACATTATCAGCCGCTTTAGGGTTATCACAGATATATCATTATTGTATCAGCAGCATGTATGTTAGCTGATAAGTTACAAGAAGGTTTGAGGTTTGTTAGAAACAGTGTTTTTGACATAGTCTGTCCACCTGGGAGCACTGAAGTTTATTTTTACACTGTAAAACAACCTCCTCAGTATATCTTAAAAAATCATATCACACTTCTTTAATGACCATATTTTAGAGATTCTTATCAGACTTTGCTTTGTGCTAATATTAAAGAAATAAATGAATACAAAATAAATGTTGTATATATTGTTAACAGATGTTTTAAACTCACAGATATTGGTATGTGCCTCACAAATTCCCGTATCAGTTGGGCTCTAGCTTGAAATCTCTTTTCCAACAGTAATTTTAAAGAGTGATTTTACATCTTTAAAATATTTGGTTTGTTTTTGGAACTTGGTAAGGAGAATCTTCCAAACTTTGAAATATCCAGCTGCTTCTTCAGTTGGATGTGAGTAGTGGATAGTACAGTATGTATGGCCGATATGGGAAGTAATAGTCAGTGACTGTGGTGTGTTGAACATGTGGTTTCTGATCAATTGTGGTGCATAAACAGAACGGCCGTGTTGTACCTGCATAGAGCCAAAGAAACGGATTAGAATGTTGGGGTTTCCCTCTCTAATCATCTCTCTCTCTCCCCAGGTGTAAGCAGCTCAGGATGTCCGCCCACCTCCTCCTCCTCCTCCTCCTCCTCCTCCTCCTCCTCCACTGCCCAGGGCTTCTCCCTCGCTGAGCCAGCCATGACCAGCCAGCACACACATCCACACCCCTCCTTCAGCTCCATCCACTCCATGGCCGAGCAGCAGCAGGTAACGCACACACAGTGTTACAGCTGATCTGCCATACACACCTTTGGCACGGGGACTGATTTAAAGTTCACCTGTTTCACCTGTGGATTGTCATAGTGGTGCTTCAACACCAGAGGGATGTGTTTACATTCTTTCATTCATTTTTTGATATCCATTAAAAGAATGATGTTTGCCTTGTCAAGCTACTGAAAATGACACTACTGCCATGAGATCATTAATTAAAAAAAGTAATATTGTTTGCATTCTTGCATTCACTGTGATAAAGAGTGATGATCGCAGTGAGCAGGAGGTTTGCAGAGGAGATGGCTTCTCTAGATCACAAAATATATCTAGTGTTACTGAAACAGAGTCGATTACTGAGCCCTTGTTCAACATGCTTGAAGTTATTTTCACTATCAACAATCTCCAACAGTATCAAAGACCTCTAGGGAAATACACAAGTAGCCAAGTTCTTAAGTTCTCCACAAGATGTCTCTGTACCCACTGTATCCTTTACACATAGCTGTATTATCCATTAAATGTGTGCATGAGTGAAGCTTTATAGGCTAGGAATCTGATTCTGGGATCTTTTCACAAGTCATGTCAGTGGGAAATGTACAATTGAACAGTACTTTGCAATGACAAGACAAAAGTGGAAACCATATTATACTTTCACTTCATAACTTACTGTAGACTTTGTGTCCTGAAGCCCTAACCCATAAGAATAAATCCAGTTTAGGTTGGTCTATAACAGTACCACTAAAGGCACACCCACTGTGACGTGATAAGGTAAACAGTTTTCCCCATTTCGTTGTCTATGAAAAGTAAGCCTCCTGGTACACATGGCTTATTCAAACCTGTGGTGGAAAAATACATACATAATACAATATATACATAAATGCCACCCGATAACAGTTAACCCTTATTCAGTCCCTTTAGACAGTTAAGTATTGATGAACATAGCCAATACATAGCCAAGACATACAACGTCATTGTTCTGTATTTTGAATCGGCAGGGTGCAGCACCACCGCCATAGCTCCCGGCTAAGTCTGATCCCATCAGCCTGTACAACACAGGCTGCTACTATTCACTGTCCACCTTGTATAACCTCATCTTGCAGCTAAATGGAGTGGGTTGTAGCTTAAAATAGAGAAAATGGTCAGAAGTATGATTAATATAGCAAGTTTTGCTAACTAATATCATAAACTTAGTTTATTGTCCCATACTGGATAATCCAACTCGGAAGCTGATGTTGCTCCAATACAGTTTCTCTATAGGTCAGGGGACTCAAATACCAGTAAAATCAGCTCATGTATTGTTTCCCCCACAGAGGTTTCTGTGGTTTCAGTGGTCACAAAGTTAAACTATCATAGATTCCCAATACAGCGGCAAAGAGCTGTGCGAGTTTTTGAGAGCAACAGCCGCCTTCCATCTCCTTGCCACTACCACTCCCACTGACCTCGGCTGCTGACGTGTTAACACTGAAAACATGGAGGCAGCAGCGGCAACCAATTGCTGTCTGAAAGCACCGTTAGACGTACACACACGTAGACGTATGCCCACAGAAATTCCTTAGCCTTTAGCTCCTGTGTTTTTGGTTTTGGAAACCAAAAACAGACCCGACCCTCCAAAGTATTGTAATCTTAAATATGTCTCTCACTAGGGCCCCATGCACACCACGTCAACATGCAGAGAAGTCTAAAGCTTGACAGACCTGCAATGTCTAGTTATGGTTGCTAAGCTATGATTGGACAATCACGGTTCAGAGGAGGAGTTTAGTGAACAATCAGTTCATTCTTACATATTGCCCAAACAGCCCCTGACAGGTTTTAGTTTTTCTCTGAAAATCACAGCAACTGACAGCCAATAACCTTTCAGCTTGACATTAACAAGGCTAGCAGTGGTCTATCAGCGTGACATTTCATAAGTCAGTGCGCTGATGGACTGTGGACACCTGTGTAAAATGTGCGAGGAATTGGCCATCATTTTTTTTTTTTCTTTTTTTACATACTTAAGAATCAGTACTGTACATCCTATAGAAAAGTGCAGTGATTGCTCACCCAGGAATATACACTCTCTCCCCAACTGGGGATATTGACAAGAGTTGCAAGGAGCCCTTTGAGGAGCACCTGAAGTTGACTGTCCTGCCTCCTGGACAGCTGGGAAGTGCTGAGTGGCGGCTTTGGATGTGTTCTGAAAAGGCAGAGATGTCTCACTGCTACCTGGGAAAGCTCAGGCCATGGTCCAGGAAAGAAGCCAACTCTAGCACCTCAGGTCCAAAAAGAACAAGGCCATTTTCTTCTGGGTGCAGAGTAGCTCCAGAGCAACATTTTATCCTCTCAAAAATAATCCAAGGGTCGTGGGAATTTTCTAATCCTGTTAACATGTGATCTGTGGATCTGGAAAAGGCTAATGACCGACAAGCTGTTGCTGGGGTGGGTGTTGCCTTTTAGTATCCTATGGGCTCTGTGCAGGCACCTCACCTCACCAATATCGCTGATGCTCGGTAGATGGAGAGCAATGATGTTCTGGGCGGCTTTTATCACCCACTGCAGAGCCCTCCTGTCCTGGGCCGTGCACAAACCATGCCAGTTTGTTTCCAGTCAGGATGCTTTCTATTGCTCTGCTGTAAAAGTTAACAAGAACTTGGAATGGGAATTTTGCCTTCTTAAATTTCCTTAAGAAATACAGCCGACTCTGAGCTTTCTTAACCAGAGTGGAGATGTGTGATGTTCATGACAGGTTCTTTGTGATGATGATTCCCAGGAACCTGAAACTGTTCACCTGCCCCACCTCAGCCCCACTGATGTAGACAGGGGTGTGTCTCCTCCTCCTTTTTTCTAAGATCAATGATCAGCTCCTTGGTTTTGTTGACGTTGAGCAAAGATTGTTGATTTCCTCCAGATATGAATTCTCATCTTTGTTTGAAATCCGGCCGATGATGGTGGTGTTGTCTGCAAACTTCTCAACAGAGTTCTCTCGATGTCGCAGATTGCAGTCATAGGTGTACAGCGTGAACAGGAGGGGGGCTGAGCACACACCCCTGGGGGGCTCCGGTGTTGACCACTAGAGTGGAGGAGGTGTGACCGCCAATCCGAACTGTCTGGGGTCTGTTTGTGAGGAAGTCCAATATCCAAATGCAGAGTATGGTACTCAAGTCCAGTTTACAGTTTCATGGGGGAGATTGTGTTGAATGCTGAGCTGAAATCAACAAACAGCATTCTAATGTAGGTGTTGTTATTAGAATAAGAATAAGATGATGGCTGCACATGATGTTTTTGTGCAGGTAGCTGCAGGTAATCTCACTGTGCATGAAAGGTTGAGAAGCTGCTGCTCCTTCACACTCTGAGGAGCAGATGGCTCAGGCAACCACATCGTGCAAATGCTGCCAGGCTTATCTTATATGAGCAAGGAATATGAGTCCTTGTGTCCACTCTATGAAGTTGGCCATCAACAGTTGATGACACAAGTAAGCTCCTCCATGGGGCCCAGGACAGACTCAATATCTTTGTTCTTTGCCTTTGTCCTAAAATCCTCCTCCTCCTTAGTACATAGTCAATAGAACATAGTTCATCCTTCCTCATGTTACAACTGAAGCCAATCAAAATTAGCTCCAGTTAAATGTAAAGGAAATATTTGATGAATCTAGTAAAAAAAAAAAAGCAACTTAACAAAGAAATGGTGTTTAAGTTATACCTCTTTATGTAACTAGACACAGCAGGAACCATGTCAACCATGTGTTGTAATTTTGACAAGAAGGACAAAATGATGCCTAATTGACTAATGGAATGAGCAGATAGATTATTTTTCATTCACCTTCACAGTATAGTGCTCCTGTAATTGTTGATGCAGATGTAAAGACATCTACATGTATGGTCATGTAATGGTGTGCTGTGTCCTGTTTTTTTACCCTAACAAATCAGCAGTTTACTACTCGTATACACCAGTACACCCAGCCCCATTTAAAGCATATAAGTCTGTGTTGGGGGTGTTGTCTCACACAACCACACGCCACCTTCTCTTTTCTAGATTTTCATGTGCTAATTCAAACTTGAGATGTGTATTAAGTGTTGCTGTTCTCTGTAGGTGCTGTCTGATATGACCATACTCCAGCGGAGGATCCCCCCTAGTTTCAGAGACCCTGCCAGTGCCCCACTGAGGAAACTCTCTGTTGACCTCATCAAAACTTACAAGCACATCAATGAGGTATGATACGTGACATGGGTCATATCACACACACACACATACACACACTCACACATGCACATACACTTGTGAATGTCTTTGTCTATTGACATTTCTTGTTTTAATTACTTTTTCAGGTTGTCAATGTATTTGCCTGTTTCCTGCATCATGTGTGATGATCCTGAGATCAAGCCACACCTGAGATACATCACTGTTAGCATTGTTGTTTCATTTAGTTAAAAAAATGTTTATTATATTTGATTTAGTCAGTAACAGCCAGCCCCCCAAAAATATCAAACAACCTGAGTTCTAACAAAGTCTGAGATAATTAGGAAAATGATGAGCGCCGATCTTGAGCCCGCCCTGCGATATATAGAAAGCAAGAGTTGGTCCTGACCCTGAACACTAGAGGTTTGTGTGGAGCGACCACAGAGACATGTGTCTCTTGCGTATACTGTACCTGGGCATAACTGGCAACGGGTGTGAACCTAAGGAGACTCTACCTTACACTAGGGACTAACAGCTGTAGTGATCACAGGTGTGTCAGACAGTGAACTTCACACAACATCTGTGAATGTCTGAAGGCTCTGCTAAGAGAGTTTAAAAATATGTCACATCTGCATCATCTTAAAGAGTATTTTATATCTAAATTGAAAACCTGATTGAAAACTCTTTGGATGGACTGGTGACCCAGTCAGTCTGTCTTGATGTAACCAGAATAGACTCCTAAAACTCTGAGAAGGACAAAGTAATGAAATAATGATAGTGGTATACAGATGATTTGGGGTTTGTTCTTTAGATGTACCATAAAGCAGAGCTGGGAACCTAAGCTGTTTTTTCATCCACAGGTGTACTATACTAAGAAGAAGCGGCGGGCCCAGCAGGTCCCTCCAGAGGACAGCAGCACCAAGAAGGAGAGAAAAGTCTACAACGATGGGTATGATGACGACAACTACGACTACATTGTCAAAAATGGAGAAAAGTGGCTGGACCGCTATGAGATAGACTCGCTGATCGGGAAGGGCTCCTTCGGACAGGTGAGGTTGACAAAGGAAACTTCAGTATGAAAACTGAATCCAAATGTATTGCTAGTTTCTAAAATCTTCCTCACAGACAATCATGGTTCCTTAGAAACACCAACAGTTTGAGCTGTCTCCACCACCGGAGTATCAAAAAAGATTTCTTCTTCAGATGTTCTCCTCATAAAAAATGTCTGAATTGATCAATAGACAAAACCAAGCATGTTTGCAAAAATGACACCAAATTGCAGTTAATATCTCAAGTGGCTCCTACAGTTAGTAATAAGTTTGGAGTCTATCAGTGACAGATGTAAAAAAGGACAATTTGTGGTTTTAGAGGGAGTAACATGCTAGAACTATTTCTTGAGTATTTTTCTTGGTTTCAGGATATATTTAGTGGATTTCATTACATTTGTCAAGATCCTCATTAGCTTTGATTACAGCAGAAGCTGTTTTTATTGGGACTCACTCAACACATATTATGTACATGACAGGACAAAGTGAAACCAACATTCAGGCACCCTGGGACATCAGGCTCCACGTCATTCCCTGTCTAATGAATAAAATGAAAAACTCTAAGCACATGTGTCTTATCGTGACATGTGATGGCAAAGTCTGTTGATGTCTGTCTACAGGTGGTGAAGGCCTACGACCACCATGAGCAGGAATGGGTTGCCATTAAGATCATTAAGAACAAAAAGGCATTTCTAAACCAGGCACAGATTGAACTGCGCCTGCTGGAGCTCATGAACAAGCATGACACTGAGATGAAATATTACATAGGTAAGATGGACAACACACACACACACACACAAAATAAAAAGTATTCATGATGTCATATCTCCCAGTATTACGTAGTCCCACACTGCAAGACATGAAGCATCTCTGAAGTGTCATTAGTTAACTGTCACAGATGCACTTCAGTTTCAAAGACCGTGTGACTCTGACAGAGTATCACTGACATCACGTTTTTTTTTTCATGCTTTAAGTCATTTTTTTCTCTTGTGCACCTACTGAACATTCGACCCCACAGGCACACATTCAAATCACAGTAATCTCATACATCCTGTTGGTAGAAAATAATAAAAGTAAATAAAGACCTGCAAATAGCAAGTCCTGAAATACAATGAAATTGTCAAGGATAAAAACACGATAAAGCTAAAAACTTAAAGGCTAAGACTTGATCTTCAAGTCAGGCAAGACAGTAAAGAGTGTAACCTAACCTATGTCTGTCACCATCACTCTGGACCCACAGATTCATTATGGATATATAAAGCTTGTGTCAAGGAAAAATGAACAGAAAACAGGACAACGTGACTGATGTTCTCTAGTTGACATTTAACTATGTGGAAGCTCAGCTTCCTAAATTTAACTCAACTCATTAAACTAGTACACAAAACAACATACAATAAAGCAAAGTCGCAGTGTGAGAGTTCATTCCTGTCCTTGGAAATAGAAAAGACAAAAAAACTCAAGGTCCACTTATTAGTTTTCAACCACATTTCACTGTCTTCATCAGCAGATGGAGCTTGTTTAGTTGTCATGGAGATGGCTCTGTTGTCATCAACATACTTAGCTCACAGGATGAATAAGGAACCATCTACGTGACAACTAACAACATCCACTGATGAGAACTGTGAGATGTTAGAAAAAACAAGTAAGGCACCTTGAGCTGTTTTGACAAAATAAAAGTATTGTAGTTCAAGTTTGCTTTAAAATTCTGTTCTGTAAGCTGAACACATACCATGACAATACAACAAAACAACAGAAAAGTTGAGCTGGTTTGAGGCAGTCCCCTCTAGTGTCAACTCCAAATAAGAATGAATTATGAAAGAACACATTTAATAACCCTTTATCTCTCCTTTATTTGATAACTTGGGCAATTTGGAAATTTAAATGGCACTTACATCTGAAAGCCAAGACTTTGCAAAGTGTGGAATCTTCAAAGAAAACTTAACAGGAAATGATTTTAATGTTGTCCAGTACCTGATTCTTGTTTCAGTGTATATCTTAACCTTCCTCCTTGTCTCCCATCTGTCTCTGTGTGTGTCTGTCTGTCGATCTGTCTCTGTGCAGTCCACCTGAAGCGTCACTTTATGTTTAGGAACCATCTCTGTTTGGTGTTTGAGTTGTTGAGCTACAACCTGTACGATCTGCTGAGGAACACCAACTTCAGAGGAGTCTCCCTCAACCTCACCAGGAAATTTGCACAGCAGCTCTGCACAGGTGGGTGCATGGAAACACTAATATGTCACACAGGTGATTTTTAGCTTGTTGTTGTCTGCACCCAGGCGTGCAAAACCAAACGGATGAATGCAGTTTTATACATCATCAAATCAGGAATGAAAAATATTGTAGGTCAAAGGCCTTTCAGTAAGATAATTATTATTGATAATTATGGAAATGTTTTATAGGGTGATGGTGGAAACCCTTTGACAGTTGCCTTTTCCCTTTAAGTGTAGGAGTGCATTGCTTATGCTAATGAATGCAGGTCTATTGTCGTTAGAATTTCAAGAAACATGTAATAATTATAATTTTAAAATAGGTTCTATATATAACAGTAAGTGTGCTACAGTCACAGTCACAGTTTACACCAAATGTAACCAGTGTAGAAGGTGGTCCTGATGATGAAAATAAGAATCATGTCTTTTTTGTCCACAGCGTTATTATTCCTGGCCACTCCAGAGCTGTCAATCATCCACTGCGACCTGAAACCAGAGAACATCCTGCTGTGTAACCCCAAGAGATCTGCCATCAAGATAGTCGACTTTGGGTCCTCCTGCCAGCTCGGACAGAGGGTGAGTAGCATCCACACACCTTTTTAAACACACACACAAACCATCCAAATATGCCTGTCAGAGTACATTTCATAGTGTCTTAATATAAAATTATGATTCATAATTGCCTCTCGTCTGTGCTTGCTGGGAGATGCTCATCATTAGGGCAGAGAAAATAGATGAATGAATGATTAATAATCGGTAATGATTGATAATGGAGGGATGGTTACTGAGTGAATTACTCTTCATGTTCCACTCTTCAGTGGGGATTCATTTCAATATGGCTACTGCACCCCTTCATCCTTCTCTAAACATAAACCATTCATCAGCACACACACACACACACACACACACACACACACACACAAATACATGCACAGGATATACTGTCTATAAATAATTAATATATATCAATCTTAATGTTGTGTTAATGTTCATATTACTGTTATTGTTTACTGTACAAATTGTATTTTGATGCTTTGGCAACATTGTTTTGTATAATTTCATTCGATGTTTTTACACTAAATGTCATCCAAAATTCTGCATTCATGTGAGTGTTGGCGGCAACTTCCAAGTATCTGGAAAAACTCAATGCAACTCTGCAAAAAAAAAAAAAAAATTGATGTCAGTCAAATTTTTGTATGAAGGGTTAATTTCCTGAATGGCAGTGACAGACTGGTCTATGAGGAGAACATGGCTCCTTGCAGTGGACAGCTACTGAAACAGCAGGCAACACACTGACACAAGTATCATTTGACTTCATCTTAATTGAACCTGTGAATGAAGTGTGCTTTAGAGCTGTTAATGCAACATTTGCTCTACAGCAGAGCTGAAAAGGTTGGACATAAATGAATGCAAAGAAAAGCTACTAGAGAAAGTAATTGAACTCCTTGATTGAACTTCTTTACATGTTGGGCCTGTGAATATTCTCATTCATCCAGGTCATAATTATCTCAAGGAAATTGAATCGAACGCAACTGGATTTTTGGTTTTGTCTGTGAAGACGTTTCACCTCTCATCCAAGAGGCTTCATCAGTTCGTGCTTGTTTCTTTACATGTTAGTGTTGAGTCTCTGAACTCCTCTCTACTTCCCCCTCGTCCTCCTCTCAGATCTATCAGTACATCCAGAGCAGGTTTTACCGCTCTCCTGAGGTTCTGTTAGGAATGCCGTATGACTTGGCCATCGACATGTGGTCTCTGGGATGCATCCTGGTGGAGATGCACACAGGAGAGCCTCTCTTCAGTGGCTCCAATGAGGTAAAAGCAACACCACCATAAACATATTAGTTAAGTAGGTCTGGCAATTATTCAATTCAGTGTCGTCCTTTCTCAGCGTTCACATCTGATTTAACATGTTTTGAGGCTGTCGTTTGCTGTGTAGTTGTTCAGGAATCTGAGAGCTTGGTTGTGTGTTCTCTCATGAAGAGCTCAGATATGAGCTACGGTAACAGTTTCTGCGGTAATACATCATAGGAGGTAGTGTAGAATTGTTGAATATTAGACATTAAGAGTTTAACAAACCAAAAAAAACAATATATGTTCCTTGTTGACACCACTTCCCTCTTGCTTCTGCTCACTCAGGACGCAGGTTCAGACAAGACTTAAATAGTGAGAGGGTTTGTGGTATGTTGCCACCTTAATCCACTTGTATGTACACGATACAAAGACAATTTATGAGAGTGTGTGTGTGTGTGTGTGTGTGTATATATAGGTTGACCAGATGAATAAGATTGTGGAGGTTCTGGGGGTCCCACCCAGCCACATGCTGGATGCAGCTCCTAAAGCCAGGAAGTATTTTGACAAGCTGTCAGATGGTCTGTGGACAGTGAAGAAGAACAAGGACATCAAGAAGGTATTTCAGATTCATTTACACGTTTCATTAAAAAGTCAACTTTCACCTTTAGTCTCGTGTCTATGAACTCCTGGTGGTCACATGATGCACAAGAATCCAATATGGTATTTCCAGTTATTGTAAACAGTATGCATAACAGCTACACTAATAAACAAAATCCAGCCTTTATTTGTGTTTCAAACAACAGCGGGCTACATGAGAATGACTGGAGTCACTGTGATTTGTGTGTCTACTCCAGCTGAAGCACTTGCTGATATATAAGAGTGCTGCTATTACACGTCCCAAGTAAAAGTGAAAAGTACTTAATTGAAAATATGTTTAGATGCTGCAGAGGTTTCTGTGAAGAAAATATAAAAGTTTATAAAAGACTATGAATTCCAAATGTAAATGTTACAGCCACTTGAGTGAATTGGACTTTTCATTGGGAACTATTTGCTGCTGAAGGAAAAGAGAGCTGGCCACAACAAAGTCTGTGGATTACTGGGACATGGGTTGTTGTGGATTTTAATTCACCTTGATTGTTTTTGCGGTGCCAAAGTCTCAGTGTCCAATAGTTTCAAACCTCAGCAACGTGTTCAAACAAAAAAAAAAATATACGTGGAGTGTTAAGACAGTGTGGGTGTACAGGAAGTGCTAAAGTGCAAATATGTGCATGTGTTAGAACACTAAGTCTGTCACTGCTTGTTTATTGTGTTAATGGGAGTTAATGGAGGACCCCAAATTCATATTTTTCTGCATCTATTTGTGCGTGTGTTCAGGAGTACAAGCCCCCAGCCACACGGCGTCTTCATGAGATTTTGGGTGTGGAGACTGGGGGTCCAGGGGGGCGGAGGGCAGGGGAGCCAGGACATGCCCCCTGTGACTACCTGAAGTTTAAAGGTAAACTAACGCTTTGTATTGATCTGCAGGGAGAGACACTGTATTGGTTCACCAGAAATGATTTGTTTATATTTATTTTTCTGAGATGTATTAACATAGATATGAATACAGCCAATATGGCAGTGATAAATCCACATAAATGACAAATCAAAAGTCCCCTTAATATCTGGAATTTACCTACATGGACATTACAAACATTAAGAAGGACTTGCTGTCAGCACACGTGCGTGTGCACCATTTGCAGTGGGTACAGAAAAGTAGTGGAAAGTTGTGTCCAACCGTACCGTTCAGTTATTCTCCTTAGATACTGTAAATTCACTCATAAAGGTCAGGGTGGAATTATCTGTACTATGATGTCTCACATGGCAAGCAATGTACATGTAACATACAGTAACATGGAAGTGGTGGTAAATAGTGCCATCTGCTTGAGGTGAGGCAGAACTACAGCAAATCAAAATCCAGGGAGGGGGTCCCATTTCCTGTGGCTTCTACAAAATATCATCATCATCATCATGGTCATGTTTGTCCTCTTCCAGACCTGATCCTGCGCATGCTGGACTACGATCCTAAAAGCCGTATCACGCCATTCTACGCCTTGCAGCACAATTTCTTCAAGAAGACGACAGATGAAGGAACCAACACCAGTTCATCTACATCCACCTCTCCTGCCATGGACCACTCCCATTCAACCTCCACTACTAGCTCTGTTTCTAGCTCTGGTAAAATACACACTGCTCCACACACTCTCTCTTGTTTTCCAGCTCCATGAAAGTGATTAATCCTCAAAAAGAATGAGTTGTCCTGGATTTTTAAATTGTTCATTTCCCTCCTTTATGTATAAGAAAATGAGTCAGGCTGCTACAGCGTCGCAGGTGCAATGAAAAGGGAAGATAGAGACGAATATGTCTGTTGCTGTCTGTTGACCATGTCTGTGGGGACGGGCCAAAAATGGCAAACAGAGATGGTTCCTAAGTATTGTAAATAGTACTAAAACCAGAATGTAGCCAGGTCCAGGTCCAGGTCCAGCCAAACAGAGATGAGAGAGTTGCTTTTTACCAGAGGGAGGGCAATCTGGTGACCTGCTGCTGCGTATGACGGAAACAGCCAGTCCACACCTGAAAAGGACTGTACCTGGGTGGAGTTTATTCATGATTCATGGTTTATGGTGCTATGGTGACCAACCACAGGATCCTGTGATAGCAGACATACACCAATCAGCCACAACATTAAGCACACCTGTACAATCTAATGTGATCCAATACAACAGCTCTGCCATGAATTCTACTTTTACAAAGCTTAATATTTATTCTGTTTTTGTTGCCTGTCAGAAAGGTAATGATTCTACTTTATGCTTATTATTGAGGTGGTAGTGGGTGGTGGTGTTGTACTGGAGTGCACTATATTGAAATGTGGTTTTAATATTCTGCCCCTCTCATGTATGTAAATGGGGTGAACAAAATATTGTAGTAGTTAATGAAAGGGTGTTTCCACAGAATATGTTACTGCAGCCAACAGTAGTGTGCTTTTAATGTTGGTCTGTTTTATTTCCAGGTGGCTCCAGTGGTTCTTCCAATGACAACCGCAACTACCGCTACAGTAACCGCTACTACAACTCTGCTGTGACACATTCAGACTATGAGATGACCAGCCCTCAGGTACACACAGCACTGCATCACTGACAAGCTTTACATACACACTGGTCGTATGTTTGAGTCACATCCTGTACTGGATTATATCTAGGATATGACGTTCACATTGAACAGAGAGTAATGAGCTTTGAAGTCCAAGACAACAAAAAAGCATCTACAGCCCTGATCTACAAACCTAGCTAACTATTCTTTTCATCTCTCTTCATCCACATCAATGTTAAACACAATACCTTTCTTCATAGATATTCATTTTACGGCCTGTTTCCACTGCAGGAACTTGACCTGTAACCTGGAGCCTCCCATAACCTGATCTGTATATGGACCTTGTGAGGCTTTGGTACAGGGGTCTCTCTTGTGTTTCCACTATATTTGACAAACTATGAGCTTTTTGAATGTGTGTCATTAAACAGGCAACAGGTAGAATGACCTCATCTGTCTGTTTGGTAGGCAAGTGAAGTGAGCAGTTGTGGAACAGACAGTAGAAGTGGCACTGACATCGTTAGGGATTTTCTTTCACAATTATGTGAACATGAGACAATCGAGAATCCAGGGGCCTCATTACAGAAACCTCCTAAGTCTGAAATCTTATCTCAGTTTAGGATGACATTTAGGATTTTTGGTATTACAGAAACACGTTTTCTAACTGCATTTAGGAAAAAAACCCATCTTATCTTAGGATAGGAATTTAGCTATTATAGAACCGTCCTAACTGAATTTCTTAAGTTAGGAATCCTAAGTTAGGACGGCCTAGACCCTGTCCTAAATTCAAAATAACTGCCAAAAATGGCAGCACCACTGTTGTTAGGTCTGTACATGAACATGTTCTGACTGAAAGGCTCCTCACACTGTATGATGACGCTTTAAATTTAATCTAAACATTTTAATTAATTTATTTCATTATTATTTATTTATTATTGAAATACCTCCACCGACATGATTAATGCCTCCGACTCATTGAAGCTAAAATTCAACGCCCGTCTTTTCTTGTCCATTATAGCGAGCTTGCTAGCTAGTGACAAGTGAAGTGACACAGCCGTTGACTTCTAATCAAGGATACAGGCGGTCTAGTGTACATTCTAAACACAGATACAGACATGACAAGACGAGTGCCGACTGAAGAATCTTGTTTACAGTTCTAGTTAGGATTTCTGAAGTTAAGATACAAGGTCTGAGATAGGATAGGACACAGCCATGAGTTTAGGAATTGCTTCTGTAATAGGGAGAAAGGATTTTTCCTATCTTTGAAACTTAAGTTAAGATAAGACAAGCAATTTTTTCTGTGATGAGGCCCCAGGACCCTGCTGGAACCAGCTGTGGCACTGTGTTCTTCGATCTCTTTTGATCTTTGTAATGTTCCTCTGTACTGTGTTGTTGTGTGTTTAAAGGATTTGTGGTCCTAGTTGATATAGATGCAGTAAAATGTGATTGGTCAAGCAGATCACTTACTACCAATCGACAGCACTGCCACCAACCCCTGAAAGTACCTGGAACTTGGATTAAGTATCGCTTCCTGAGTAGTGGCCACGTTTAGTTCCAGGAACTTCTCCCCAAAGCAGGTGGAGAAGAGTGGAAACAAAAGAAGAGCTGGAGACGACAGAGACACGTTATATTAGATTGGGTTTCTTTTTGTTCCTCCGTTATAGCAGGGCTGTTACTCTGAATGTGTCTCACCTCTGTTTTCTGTCCCCGACTCTCCCCCACCAGGCTCCCTCCCAGCAGCAGATGAGGATGTGGCCAGGCAGTGATGGTGGAGGTGGGGGTCAGGACCCAGCATACACCCAGTTGCTGCTCCACAAGCCGGCTGCCTCCCAACAACACCAGCGCCACTTCCTGGACCCGCCCCACCACCCCCACCCAACTTACTCCCACCACGGGAACGGTGGGCGTGGCCTGCGACAGGGGGGACAGACGGGCATCGGTGGAGGGGGGGGGCAGCAGGGATCCTCGCCCCAGATGAGTGACAGCATGGATGTGGGCGTGTCCCTAGGGCTGCACCACCTGGGTGCGGTGTCTTCCATGGAGGCCTCTCAGTTTGGCTCTGCCTCCCTGCCCCTCGCTCTGCCAATCGGACTGTCTGCCTTCCGGACTCGGACGGCCCCCACCGCCCCAGGGCCACAAGCCCCGCCCCCTGAGGACTACTACCCTGCCTCCAACAACAATAACCCCGCTGCAGGGGGCAGAGGGAGGCCGGACTCAGACGAGGGGCCAGCCAACTCTTGATAAAACCTGAACCATGCCCTAAAGCCATACAATTTTAACTACAACTACTACAACTACACACATACAGCCAGAGTTCAGAGACAAAGAGGTGAACTTTGTGCTGAAGGAGACAGTTTGTACTGCATGAGAGGAGGAGGAGGAAGGAAGAGGATGCTGGGAAAACTCTCCTTTTATCCTGTTTTAGTTTGTTGTCTTTTGTTGCGACTGTAATTGAAAAGGAATGATTGTGACAAGTTTGTTTTTATTAATATTATTATTGTTGTTTAATATTATTTGATTTTTCTCGGGTTTGAGGAGTTGTGTGTTCTACTTGATTGTTGTTTAAGCTTGGAGAGGAGGAGGAGGATGAAGAGGAAAGAGAGAGGAACCATGCTTTTCCATCTTACTCCATATGGTAGCTGTGGAAGGAGAGCACATATTCATGTTCACACTAGTTAGTTATGAATTTAGTATATTCATATTTACTGCTCCTAGAGACAAGCAGTCTTAACACACACACACACACACACACACACACACACACACTGTTGCATCAAGAAGACAGAAGCTGGTTTCAAAGGGAGAAAACACCAACATATGTGTGATTCAGGACTCATGGATTCTCTCTCCTGTCTGTGTTAAACTCACTTTTTTTTAGAGTTTATGTCCTCTGTCGCTCTCCACCTAGTTGTGACACAGTATGGAGAGAGGGAGGGAGGTGGAGGGAGGAGAAGGTGACAGGACACTGATGCCTTCCTGGCGCTCATAGGGATTGCCTTCTCCTCCTTATCCTCCCCGCCTCCCTGCTCTCTTCTTCCTCTCCTCCTTCTCCTGTTGTGTTTCTCCTCCAGACAGCTCCTCCTCTCTGTGCTGCTAATCACCATGACAACTGGTCCGGATTGCTGCTAAAGATCCAACACAGATCAATAAAGAAATAAAAAGAAATAGAAACAGAAATAAAAAAAAACTTTTTAACCCTTCTGCTTAAGAGAAAAGGATAAAGTAAGAACCACTGCATCTCAATGTATTTATTACTATTTAACAAGAAAAAACAAACTGAAAGTAACCCTTTTTTCTGCTCTTCTTTGTTTGGTTGCCTTCTTTCTGCAGGTGAGGTCTGATTGGCTATTGTAACAGTGACAGTAACTGGTGACATGGGAATGCCACCGGTTGTGGGGGCTGGGTGGAGGGGTTGGGGCAAAATAAAGTTGGATATATAATAAGAATAAAGAGTATACTTTTGCACACCAAAGTCAAACAAACATCAGATCTCCGCTTTTCTTCCTACTAATCTGATCCACCACCTCATGACGTCATGTCTTGTCAGGATGAAGCTCATCTGCAGCTCACACAGGATGCTGTGATGCTCAGCTTCTATTGTGCCTTTACACCTGCTATAGGACCCGTGCAGTGTTCATATCATCTGGAATCAAAATATCCTATGGAGCTATGGAGACCTAAGAGTTCAATATTCGAAAAATAAATAAGACATAAGATAAGTAATCACATGAGTAAATACACACAAAATATATCATGTAACCATGAACCGTGATTGGCTGTTGCTTTGGTCTGAATGAACAGGTAACAGACCATTTTGTGGTCATTTTTTTCTGTTTATTCATGTGATTGTTTCATTCACATGGTCTTATTATTTATAGTTAATATTGAGATTGGTAAAGTAAGACTTTAATAATGTTACCTTTCACCTTGTGTTGAGTCTGAGCGCTCGCACTCAGTCATCATATTTCAAAAGTTGATTTTTTTTCAGGTTTTCTCAGGATTTCTGAGTGACATTCATAAATGCTCAGTGTAGAAATAACTGATGCCAACTATTATTTACCAGTGACGATCTGTTTTGGTGGGTTCTGTAACCCCTGTAACAACTGTTGTCCATTGTTTTCATTGTGCAAATCCCAGATTTCTGTTTGATAGGACTCAACAGCATCAGGTTTACTGGCAAACCATCAGAATAAGGAGAGAGACTCATCTCTACAGCTACAACCCAGAAGACAGCAGCAGCATAGTTCATCATACTGGGAGCACTGGAAGCGCAATTAATCTGATTAAGAAGATAATCCGGTGATAAAACTGTGTCAAAACTGACAGATAACATGGCTCGGCTCAGAGTGATAGCTGCAGAAGTCTACTCGGCTGGATTATTATTCATGAAATAATTGGCTGAGACGGTTAATGTATTTCCCAAATATTGTGTGACCCATTTTCCACAAACGTGTGCCATGTTTCGATAGGAAGCCACTAACCTGAATATTAGTATTACGTGTTAGAAAAAAGGCACTGTGGATTAGGGTTAGGTCATAGCTACATTTGAATTGCGAAGGATTCCTGACAGTGTCGATGCTTTTACACTCTTATTCCATCACTGCAGCTCAGACTAATATTCCACACACTGTTAATTAGTTCCCTGTAAATTATAAAAGCACCATTTTGCTCAGACCTTGTCTGGCATCAGCTACTTTTCTTCTTCTCCGCTCTCTGGCAGCAGAAACAGCCTTATTACTTCTCTTTGTGGTCGTTTTGCAACTCTTTGTGGGTCTTTTGTTTTTCTCTGTGGTCATTTGATTGACTTTCCAACCAGAAATGTTAACAGTCACAGCAAACAGAAGCTTTGGCCCCTCGGGCCCCTGGGCCTGGGCCTGGTAGGCCCATTCAGTAATCCATCCATGGCCTTAGCCTTACTTTCACTTTTTGGTATGAATATCACTTTTTGCTGTCACAATAAGTGTATTTCCCATCGGATATCACCGTTTCATCTCATGTCATATTAAGTACTGATGATATTACTTGTAATGAACAACTCCTCTTCTTTCATATGGACACGCTCAGAGCTGGATTAGAAATCACAGACCAGTTTCATGAGACTGGTTATCCAAGATCACTTGTGTTAAGCTCAGCGAAGCCAGCTAACCCAAAGAGAGACAGACTCTAGTTGAGACAGAGACAGAAGTTGAACTTGCTTTGTGATACATGAGGTAGCCATAATTGGCAGTGACATCTGATCCCACCAGATTCCAGGCAAATATAGCCACAACACAACAACTTCTTTTAAAACCTACCTTACCAGCCAGCCAGTTTCATTAAAGGCAGACGCCATCACACACCATCATCCAGTGGTACCAAGATTCAAGATCTTTATTGTCATGTGCACAACAATTACATGGAAGCAGTC
>NTHP01000603.1:156732-218491 GCA_003416845.1 Oplegnathus fasciatus
TATATATATATATATGTATATGTATATATATATATATATATATGTGTGTATATATATGGAAATGTCAAGACTGGTCAATATAGATGAATAGTGAAGTCCTTTTCTCTTACCACTGTACAATTAATATTGGATTGTAATATTACAGTGTCTACATAGTATGATTGGTTGTGTTAATATATGCATTGTTTGAATGTGTCATGGACAAGCTGCCTATGTTGACACATCTGAGGCTTCCATTATTATTGCTTTCCAGTACATCCGCTGTGACTTGCACTTTAAGAATAGCCTTATTGTGCCTACAAGCTGTTTCTGTCATGCTCTTTCTTCATCACCAGTGTTCTGTTGTAAAGATTTCATGAGGGTTTTATTACTGTCTGATATGAGCATACATGTATTGCATTTATTGCCATTAGCTGAATTTTATATTATTCTGTTATTGCACTCAGGAGTGCTCTAAGGTGGCCTATGTTGTACACATAGTAAAGCCCTTAGGCAAATTTGTGATTTTGGGTCAATCAGTGGTTCCCAACTTTGGGGTAAGGACCCCCCAAGGGATCCCAGGATTAATCATCTTGTGACCCTTCTTTCAGCTTTACGGATAATGCCTTTTTACTTGTGAATTATGTGATACTTAGCCTGTAAATATCTTTCCAATGTTTGAATCTGAGAAGGAAAAGTATTTCTCATGCCCACAATGAGGCCATAACCTGTAAGGGGCCAAAAAGGTTTGGAACAACTGATAAACATAAAATTGACGTGAATGGAATTAACTGCTTTCAATGCTGTCCTGAGGGAGGCACTACAGACAAAGCAACAGTGGCCCAGTTCCAATAAGAACTGAGTGGAATCCAGCCCCGGATTAACACAGTGTGGTGCCCCCCCTCCTCCCACTTAACACATAAAGTGAAATTTACTATGGGTAAAATGACCATATATTTACATGAACTTATAGCTAAAGTACAGGCTCAACACACATACTACAGAAAACTGTAAGACTCAACCAAAAAACCTTAAATGGGCCTACAAATGCCATACATTTCCATCACAAATGGCCTGTATGAGGCCTACATGCGAAACCATTACAGAGTATGTCTAAAAAAAATCATCACACCCGTGTACCAAATAAGGCAAGCCAAATAACAACTGTCGCAAGCAACCATTTCAACAGCTGAATGATCAGAGCGCCTGTTGAGGTGAAGGTATAGGGAATAGCACATTGAGACAAGGCAATGTGTAGGCTATTAGAAATTATAGTTGTGGGGTGCCCAGGTAGCTCACCTGGTAAGCGCGTACCATGGAGGCTGAGTTCTCATCGCAGCAGCTTGGGTTCAATTCAGAAACGGCAGATACAACATTTATAGAGGACTTGATTTTCCTTCTGGCCTTTGTAAAATAAAATAAAATAAAACTAAAGTATGAACCGTAGCACTCAGGAATACAAAGATGTACTTATTCCACATGGGGGGGTGGATTAGTAAAATGGTCTTTGAACATATTTTCTATCAGCAATAAAGTGTGCTAATATTATCTAACTATAAATGCAAGTAATCTCTGTCTTTCTCTCTGTCCTTCAATTATCTCGACAACTGTTCATTCGATCGACTTCACACTTGGCAGGTGTATTGCTGAGGACCCAAGGAAGTGCAGTGTTGAGTGTGAAGTTGTTTGGATCAGCGGTTCTGATCCAAACAAGCACTGCAAATTGGCTGGTGCCCCCGGGCACAGTACTGTACTGACAGTACTGCTACAAAGAGTAGCAGTACGGCAATGTGAAAAAAATGTATACAGGTAAACGCATCCAGTAAAATTCACAGAGACCATGTCAGCAACTTAGAAATTGTTTTTATTTGATAAAGAAAAAGAGTTAACACTTAAACAGTCTTAGTACACCTCCTGATTGGACAGATCAAAATAAGAGTCATGCTCAGTGCTACTTGCATAAACACTATCTGAGGCCCAGTTTCTTCTTCTCTTTGTGTTTTTTGCGAACCACTTCGATGTTGCGGTCCTTCCACATGCTCTTCCTCAGTTTGATGGGACGACTGCCAACATACTTCCCTGGACAAACACAGAGTGAGAGGGATGCACAGAGGCAGCAGTTCTTAACCAGTGTCAAAGTCAAATTTATACCCTGGCAAAGAAATATGAATGCAGGGACAAAGAATGGATGGAAGAATCAAAGGCTCAGTTAGTCACCAACTCAGTTTCAGCAAACATAACCCTGTAAATGTTGAAAAAGCAGACAGGTGAAAGAGCGTGTCTGTGGAGAGACTGACCGTTCATCTCTCTCATGGCTCTGACATAGTCGTTTGGATCCTTGAAGCTGACGAAGCCATAGCCTTTGGTCTTTCCTGTACGTTTGTCCCTCACCACCTGATGACAACAATTCTTGTGATGATTTCTTTTGTCCACCACACACAGCTATTAAACCAGTGAGACAAGACACATCAACACCTGCTCTGTTAAATGCTCAGTGAGCAAATTCCATTTTCTGAGGAAGACTGTGAAATGGGGTTGAAAGCTCAGGAAAAAGCTATTAGGCAGACCTTGAATTCAGACTTTTGTCAAATCTCCATGACATGTATGACAGGATATACATGTCTGTCTCCTTGTACAGTTTTCTTTGAAGTCATTAGTGTCTTAAAGTGATTACAGGAGGTAAACAAAGCAGATTAAGAGAAAAACAACCCAACCTTAGCTTTGAGGAAAGACGGGTATCTGCTGAAGGCTCTGGCCAGTATGTCATCATTGACCTCATTACCAAGATCACCGCAGAATATACGGAAATCATCTGCAACAAGGACAGAAAACAGGATTCACACAATCATGATAAGAACATTGTCAAAGAGTCACACAATGTTACCTTCATCCTGAAGAAGCTAATCAGTAAAAAAGCATTAAAATCAACAGGGATATTTAAACATACCTATCTAATTTTGTAAATGTTTGTTCTAATTTTGATTTTGTAAACAATCAGCAGCCCTTGTGTTTGGCAATGATACTGTGAAGGAAGCAGCAGGAGCCCATCCAACATGTGTTTAGTGAAATAATTGTGATCAGTCATAATCAACCAAAATGCATGCATCGCTCCTGTATAATCAACCAAAAATAAAACCTTGGAAACTAGCTTCCCTTATGGTCTACTTCAGCATACACACACACATTCTCAGACAGCTGAGTGACCACAAATCACTTTTTATCACAGTCCCAGTAGTACAAGAACCCATGGTAAAAAAAACACAGTATTTTAATGTTACCTTTGCTAGGGGATGACTGGCAAAATGCTGAAATGTAATTATTTGTGATTCGAGAGGCATATCATAGTTCATGTTACATAATCTTTATCAGGGGTCTAAGGCTATTTAACTAAAGACTTCTTCCACAGTCCTCCAGTCCCTGCATCAGTTTGTACCTGAGTCCCACTCCAACAGACTGGGGTCCTCCCAGCTGGTTCCTGCTGCAGTACGGATACACTTCTTCACCTTCTCCACCTTTGCCTTCTTTTTGTCTTCTGTAGCACTTTCCACAGGCTAGAACGAACGAACACACACACACACACACACACACACACACACACACACACACACACACACACGTGTCATATGATGTCTTAATCTATATGTCCTTGATAGATATTTTTAGAGGTCAAAAGTATAACAATATTTTTAGTGTGCTGACAGGAAAAAGTGTGTTCCTTCTCAATTACTTCTGCGCTACCTTGCATTGGGTTTGCGTTCCACTGCAATATATTTTGCATTTTTCTGATCTATAGGAACAATTAGTGTGTTGGTCCAGTCCAGTTATAATACACTGACAGTTTAGGGAAACGCTCTGCAGGTACTACAGAAAGGAGACATGATGATGCATTTCATCAAAAGACAGAGCTCCCACAGCATACAGCTACTGGCTGTGAGCACAGCTGCTCTGCCAGTTGTGGCTGTGGACAAGGTTACTGCTCAGACTATAGCTGCATTTGTGGCTGAAGTATGATGCTATGGATATGGCTAAAATTTGGCTAATCAGTTGCTTTAGGGCAGAGATGCTCACAAGTCATTTTGTCTTTGAGTTAGAGTCCAAGTCAAGTCTCAAGTCTCTTGTGGTTGTAATGAGCGTTCTATCATCTGTTGCATGCCATCCAGTCTGCTTAGAACACTGCATAGCTCTATCTAAGGAATTCAAAGTACTGTATTATTATCACTCCTTTATCTATTGGCATACAGTATCAGCATTGATTAGTTGTTTGGTATATGATCACTTTAAACAGGCTATTGTAATGCAATATGAAAAAAAAACACAACAAAAGCTCTCCTTTAAAGTTAATAACTGTATTTTGCAGTACAACTGTATTGTTTCCACTGAGTCTCCAACTAATGACAGCTTATAATCTATTGTAAATCAACACATCCCTCTAGCCTCTCAAACCCACTGTAATGGTAACCTAATAAGCCTGTAACGTTACACGGTCAACAATAAACCTGTAACCTGCCTGTAGCCGACGGTAATAATTAATGAGGTTAAAGTTAACATTAACTTTCACATTACCAAGTGACTGACCTATCCAGGTGCATTTCCAGGTGCCTGATAAAGTTTGATGTGGTCGATCCAACATCCTTTATTTTGATACCACAGATGTTGCATTTGGTTTGGGCCTTGCGTGAATTTATTAAGTTGGCACAGCAGCTGCAGGTTTTGCTGCAGCTTACAGTCATCTGTGGCCGCACCCACCAGATGTGTAAGGTTATGCATGATAATAAGATTGGGAATGACATTCAGCTCGTCAGACATTTCCTTTCATGTCAACGCGCCTAAAAAAATAAAAAACAGAATAAAGAATGTTCACAAGACCCAAATCTCGAGTCCAAGTCGAGTCTCAAGTCTTTTGAGGACAAGTCTCAAGTCAAGTCTCAAGTCACTGTCTGTGCGACTTAAGTGTAACTCGAGTCCAAGTCGCAAACTCGAGTCCCCATCCCTGCTTTAGAAAAAAACAACCCCTGGAATTCAGATCTGAAATGTATCAGTAACAAATTCAAAGCCTTTTATTCAAAGTTATACTTCTGACAATACTGCAAATGGTACTGTTTTGAAAGACTTCTTTGATAGCCTGGAAATCCCTTCCCTTCCCAATGATCTGCGAGCTGAGACACCTATTACCCAGGAGGAGATTGTAGCTGCCACATCTTCTATGCAATCTGCCAAGTCCCCAGGCTCTGATGGATTCTCCTCAGATTTCTTTAAAGAAAATTCTAACCAATTGGCCCCACTTTTAGTGTCTGTTTTTGCTGAATCCTTCGAAACTGGCACACTCCTCGCTTCGTTTAACCAAGCATGCATCTCTCTCTTACTTAAAAAGGATAAAAATCCCTTGGACTGCACCTCTTACAGGCCAATTTCCTCACTAAATACAGATGTTAAAATCCTTGCAAAGGTTCTGGCACACAGATTAGAGACTGTCCTCCCCAAAATCATCTCCCCCCAATCAAACTGGGTTTATAAAAAATCACCACTTGGAATACGGAAGTTCTATGGTTGAGAAAATGTAGTGCCAAAGGAAAGGGCCCTCTGACAGCAAAGTAAAAGTGGTAAACATATTCTAAATATAGCCTACACTTAAACTGATATGGTGGCTAAAATACGTTTTTGCTGCTGTCCCCGTCCACAGCAGTACATAGCTTAGCTTCCGTGCTGGTACTCCGGGCTGCTTCTCCAAACTGGAAGCGTGCCGACCACCATCTACTGTAGGTAACTGATCAAGTTCCTGCTCTGTGCTGAGACATTAATTAACAGATCCCTGTGAATGAAACCTTTTGTTGTATTGTGAGGAGAGCTCAGGCCAGCCCTGTGAGGAGTCACACCTCAACTCCCATGGTAACTCAACTTGGTCTAGAGTCTCAGCCGCAATGGTACAGACTTGCGCCTGAGCCTGCCCCAGCTGAGGGTGCGCCCCACTCATGCAGCGGTCACAACCAGCAGCGGTTTACTACGTAATACTATATCATAATACAGCTCAGCCTCTCTCTATGGATCAGAGGTAGGACTGGGCGATAAAATGATCTCGATATGGGTTTCGAAACGAATTTACGTTGATAACGATGATAATGATGATTTTTACTCGATATGGACAAGTCTAACAGCTTATCACACAGCAGAAATAAACGTGACAACAGCCAGTCAGCCTGCAGTTTTTGGTTTGCATGTCAAAGTACACAAACTACACAACTACCGCAAAGCATGTTTGGGCTACAGGTGAAAAGCATGGATGTATGGTGAAAAGTGGATGTCCTCTGGAAAAGAGGGAAAAAATGAGCGGAACGGAGGGGCACGAACGCGGAAACTGTTGACAAAAAGGTAACACGATGTCAATTATATGGAAGTGGTTTGGATATCTCAAAAGCAACGAAGTGCAGATTGAGACAGTCTGCAAAATATGCAGTCGGTCTGTGCCAACCAAGACGGGAAACACAACACATCTTTTCCATGACCTGAAAAGGTACCATCCCAGCGACCACACCTAGAGTACGAAAGTGCGGGCCCATGTAAGTCCTTGTGGTTCTTCTGCTGTTGGCAGCCTAGAGGGGCTGTAACGTTACCAAAACAATCAATTGTGTCAAGCCCTCTATGGCATTGCAGAAGCCGGCTTTCCAGGACAGATAATTTCCTGGCCGATTGTCGAACATCTTCTGCCCCGATGAGACAGGTTCTCGACGGGCCAAGTATGTGGCAAGGTCAGAAATATCTGAGGGTCTGGGTGTAGGTACGTGCAATGGACAGCCAACTGAGTTGTCTGCTGCGTCAGTGTAATGTAATGGGGAGAGGTTGGAAGTTTTGATGTTGGTTTGAGACGGGCTTGTAATCTTGGGCCTTCGCCGATATAAATTTCTAGGGGCCGGTTGAGGTGGGCTCTGACTGGCGCTGTGGGCCTTAGTGTGTTGAGGGCATGTGGGTTGGGAAGCATGAGCAGCCTGTGGTTCTTCATTTTCTGTTTGTTGATCGAGTTTGTAATTTTGTTGGCTGTTGAAATGTGCATTGACATATTTACTAGCGCAGTGTAAAGACTGTTGTGCTGATGAGAAATGGCTGGACTTCCTTATGTGTTCTTTGATGTCGAGGCCTACAGCTGCTTCAAGCACTTTTGCTGCTGCTGATGCAGCTTCAGCCTCTTCTTTAAGAACATTCGACGCAGCATCTATGCGTACTCTCTCCACATCGATGCATGCTTTCTCTACTTCAATGTCTATTTGGCGCTTTGCATAAGCTGCCTTTGTACATGCAGCTTCAGCTTTTGCACAGGCCTCTGCTGCTGCAAATCCCTGCAGCCAAATACCAAAATCGGGTAGAAAGGCTTCCTAGAAGAGTGGAGGCTGTTATAGCAGCACTCTACCGCCCATGGTTTTCATGACATGTTTATATCAACTATCACATGTGGCTGTAATGTTTATATTTTGTATTTTTATATTTATACTTTTGCCCATATAGCGCACTTTGCATCCTCACTAAATCAATTCAAAAGCCCAAGTATAAAAGGAAATCACGAGAGCTCTCTCTCTCTCTATATATATATATATATATATATATAGAGAGAGAGAGAGAGAGAGAGAGAGAGACAGAGAGAGTTTTTGCTGTACCTCAGTGTGGGGGGGCTCAGGCTCAGGCATGCTGGGTCCAATGACTGTGCTGCTGTCTTCACTCTCCTTCTTGTCCAGTAGACCTGCTGCCATTACTGCCGCCTGCTGCTCTGCAACCCGCGCTGCCAATTCCTCCTGAAAGATCCACATCAGACACACTCAGACTGGCTCATGAACGGGCAACCTGATGGTACAACAGAGGCATACCTTTACAGGTGCCTAACCCTGTTTCAGATTTATGAGAGTATCAGAGTTATACAAACTGAAATGATGCAGCAAAGGACGGACTGTAAATGATCTCCATGAACTTTCCCTAGAGCTGTCAAACACACTGCTGCACCCGGAGGGGAGACTTAGCTATAAAAAGACCTGTTATTGGCACCTTTTTGTCATCATCTAGAGCCATGCTCTTTTTTTCATCTTTTTCTCCTGACATTGGAACCTCGTGCTCAGGTAGACAGTTTATTTACCTCAATCACCTGATGGAAACGTACCTGTAGGATCCAAAACCTTCGGTCAACACGTGTTTCTTATGTTATAGGGTTTATTTATCCACTTTCCCTCATTCAAAAATAAACTTGGTGAAAACAAAAAAATATTTCGACAGAAAAGGCCAGCATTTGTTTCCGTATATTCCAAAAGGCCACAACATGCTGGGAAAACTGTGCAGCTCCACTCTGTACCTGCAGCTACTCGTTAAAGTGTCGTTAAGTGTCGGCAGTCGGTCCTGAATGGACATGCCTGTAATTCTTGATTTTGCGTTACAGGTAACAAACAAATAAAATGTCATTGTAATTAGAGTAGTCTTGGATTAAACATAATATATTAAGAATAGGAGCAAATATGACTATGTCAACATGTAAATAATAATCAACTGCAAAACTTGCTTTGATCGTGGAATCTAACGATTATGCAAAATGATCACGGTCAGCTCAAATAATCGCAATCAGGCAATTATGTAATAATTGTGACAGGCCTACACATGTCAAAAACACACATGCCCAGGCAACACAAGTAAAACATAAGAGAGAAAGACAAGCACACAACAAGATCTCAGAACATAATACAAGCAGAGCACTTGGCCATTATTTTGTAAAATATCAATCAAAATCCAAATACCATTCTGGCTTGTCTCTGAGCTCTAACATCATTTCTTTTATGTCCAACAGGGGCAGGAGGAGCAGAGTACACAGTCGGTGCTGCCTGGATGATTGATGGTGTTGGTTTGACAGGAGGCGGTGCTCCCTGTCTTGTGGTCGGGGCTGACACCATCGAGACGATATCACCGACCTGAGTAAGACAGACCAACAGACAGAAAAGCCGTGTTTCCACCAAGCAGTCCAGTTCAGTTCATTACACATTAGAATGGTTATTTTCGCCTTTCCATTGGCAAAAGTTGTGGATGGTACCAACAGAACCACTCCATAAAGCTGCGTTTCCACTAAATACTACGGTATAGTACCTTTGGTATAGTATATAGTACCCTTGTCCAAAAGTACCTAAATCACAGATCTGTTTTGCGTTTCCACTACGTTTACATTCACAACGTGGTGAGAAATTAAGTTTTCCCCTGTATTATTCAGGAATTAAAGCAAAAAAAAATCTTCCGACTGCAACAAAATGTTTGGCGTCACTTTTTTCAACGTGCAGGGTAGTCCAATAGACTTCTATAGAACTACAGCGCAGTGTGCAACACTAGGTAACGTTAGCTCTATGATGCTTCTTCATATTTATACAGATATAATTCTAAAGTTACACAATATGTAGATATCAGCAATAATGTCGTTGCCATATTTATGCCTAATTTAGATGAAGTTATTTTGAGTGTCGATGGGCAACCTGTCATAATTCTTCGCTGCTGGAAAACTTTCCTTGTGGATTATTCTCAGTCAGAAGATGTGGTTCGTTGCAAAAGGATTGCTTTCTTCTCGTTCGTCAGTGCTCATTTTTGAACCGCTCCTTCCTCATCATAAACTGACTTTGATTGCAACCTTGATTAACTTTATTCATATTTGAACTATTTCTATTGCTTGCTGGACATTAACACTCTTGTAATTTGGGGTTTTTGGGGTATTTTGTCACGTTTATAAATGTGCATGTGTCCACCGAGACGTGATTAATTGATTAGTCTACTTCAATACACAGTGGGGCTATATTATCATCTTCGATTGTTTTGTTATTTGTTATATTGTCAAGAAAGGAAGTGTATTATTTTCAGTTTGTGGCTTTAATTAGTAGCCTAAGAGAAGGCCCAGTCTTCTAGCAGCGTCAGTAAGCTAGCTATTAGGGCTCCATTAGACGGCTGCTTTCAACATATGGGTGGCTAAAAAAGGCAATAAATCCATTGCACATGCAGTGCAGCGAAACCAACATAGTATAAGATCATTAATAATGACGCTCTATATTTGTAGCAGCCTACATCCAAGTACATTGTATGCCTATACAAATCCGCTACCTATCATCTGGTAGCGCGATTCCTAAGTCTCGGAACCCCCCGACCCCTGGATGAATGTGGTGCCAACAGTTTGCTTCTTTGAGCTCTGACCTGAGGTGCAGCAGCCATGTGCTGTATGGGCTGAGAAGCACTCTGAGGTGTCTGGCCCTGCAGGGAAGGAGGGAGCATCATGGGAGGAGGTGGAGGAGGCCGGGGCAGAGGAGGTGCTATTGGAGGACCACGCATCATCTGCAGCCTCTGACCACCTATCAACACAGTGTAAGAATATAACATATATATGAACCCCATTTTGTGAATGAAAGTAGAGAATCAAGCAGGGATGCCAGGTCATTTAATTGTCTAAATTCAGTCATGTCACAAACCCAAAAAGTGCATAGCCAGTTTCTATGAAAATATAATTTCCATGTAGGGGGTCCGAGTCCTACATGGAAATGATATTTAGATTTTTTCTGACAATCAATAAACTATAAATTTATGTATTATCAATAAAAATCCCCATAATATTTTGCACATGGAAAAAAAACATTCATTGAGTATTGATTATAGACAAGAATAGAATAAAACATAAATATAATAAATAAAAAATAATGATATTATACCAGAACTTCTAAGCACTTATTGTCCTCGGCCTATCAGGTTTGCCATGATGGGTCTGTTAACTGTTTCAGAGTCTGAGTCCAGGTTCAAACTACAGTAACTGTGATCAAGCTTTTGCTGTACTGACTCTGGAACAGCCTTCCACTGAGCATCAGGCCAGCTAACAGTGTCTCTGCTTTTAACCATTATTGTGAGATGGCTTTTTACATAGCTAATTTAGCATTTATAAATGGGAAGTATTAAACAATTGACAAAAGGCTACTATGAACCTCTAAGATCTTACTTTCTTGAAGTGTAAGTTACTCTCTCTGGGCTCTGGGTATAATTCTATTGATATCTATGGATTTATAATACGGATTGTACCGTTTCTCACTTTTTCTTTTTGGTAACAGACACATTATACACAGATGATAACATACAGCAGCTGAATCACTCCAGCCGGTTTACAGCTGAACAGGGTCAGAAAAAAAAATTAGATATTTAATTGGTAAGCAGTAAGTGAGAGAACTGTTTACTCAATTAAAAACTGTCATAAAGACAATGTTTCCTGTTTCTTCTTCACATACAGCAGGATACACATCTTATAATTTAATTCCATTTCAATTTAAATATTAATCCTCGAAGCTTTAATATTAATAATAAAATTTTAATTTTAATAGTGTCAGTCACTTTTTATGTGTTCTTTGCCCAGTCTTCTATCAACCTCTTGAAGTCTACAGTGGTCGTAGGAGGATGCACCAACACTCTGACAAGGGTCTGGATGTTCACTGTTGTTTATGACAAAAGAATTCTTACATTGCAGGAGACTGCTGTACGACAGTAGAGTAATTTTAAAATAGCCTTTTGCGGTGGCCGTCAAATAGCAGCTTTTTATGCCAATGACATACCTGAAAACAAAGACATGCAAACACCTATAGGGTATTCACAATGTTCATATAAAGAAACCTATTCTAAAACAGTTTGGTAAAATAAAGGTTAAGGAAGTACAATCATATTCTACATATTCTACATACTTAAAATCAGTCATCTAAAGTTAACACATACACAACACCTACAAAACAGCCATAAACTCATAATTGAACAAACCTTTTATTATTGTATATTTTAAAAAGCCTACATCAGTGTGATCACTACTGATCAATACTCACCATCATTGTGGAAATTCACATTTTACCTTCATCAAACAGACAAAACACACGCTCTAATGTTATAATTACAGTAATTACTGAGTCACTTTTCTTACACCTAAATTTCCTTAACTAGCAAAGTGTCAAGCATATGCTGCACAATACTGTTTAAATTAGTAGTGCTAATTCAAAACTGTACAACACCTTATCGTGTGCACAGCTGTGGATAATAATATTTCCAAAATTACACTTTTTGGCTGACACCCAATCCTGTTGATGAAATGTTTCCATGTTAGCTAGTTAAACCTGATTTACCGGCTGGTACAGAGCTCCAAACATGCAAGGTATAAAACATGGTTCTTATATCCTGTAATATTTATTGCCAACTCAAAAATATAAAAATCATCGAAATTTCTGCTGACTTCAACTTCTTAGCAGGTGCTGGGCAGAAATGGACAAACCTGACTGTGATTGGCTAATTAGACTGCTTAACTCTCAGACTGTGTTCGAAATTGCATACTAACGTACTATTCATACTAAGTATGACGTAAAACTGAGTACGTAGTGTGTTCCAACTGCATAGTATGTGGATTTTAAGTATGTGAGAAATGCTCGGATGTAAACTAGATTAGCAAGAATTTCTGAGTATGCTACATGAGCTTACTTGACATACTCAACTGCCCCAAAATGCATTGCAGCTCTTCAGAATTTCCAATGCCGGACTGCAAAGCAGACAGTTTAAATAATTAACCATTTCAAAAAAAATAATTACGAATGATAGCAAGTGACGTCAAGGTACAGTTAAAAGGAAAAGAGTGGGAGCTCGTATATATAATGTACTGCAGAAAAAATATTTAACACTAACACACTTAATAGGGTTGGGACAAATAATCGATATTACGAAATAATGTCACCTTTATTCACGTGATGCACAATCGATACACTTGCGTCAAGTATCGAAGTTTTTTTATTTAATGTACAAATGCTGCAGCCTGAGATTTTCCCACCTTTTAACCGTTGACATCACCTTACTACACTGTCATTACTTCATGTCTCCTAGAGAGGGCGCCGATCACAATGAGAACAGCAATTAACTAGTTTCATTAACAGGAAGAAGTAAACACACACAGCATGGTGGAGACGGAGGAGAAGCAGGTGGTGGAGCCGCCGTCTTCATACGTCTAAAGTCTTTGAACACTTCGGGTTCTACCTCTGTGTGTCTGCTGGTAAAGTTTTGCTGCCACACCAAAAATAAAATCACAAAAGAGAACAAAATGTCAACAGACCCTTTAGGTGAAGCTGCCTATTTGGCCCACACTAAGGCCCTTCAAACATGGTGTCGCATTAGTCAGCTAGAAATCAATGTGTCCAAAACAAAAGAACTAGTTATCTGCACAAAGCTGATCTGAAAATAGAGCCAGTTTCACTTGATGGCTAACATGTTGAAACTGGAACATTTGAAATACCTTGGTACAGTTTTGGACTCCCAGGTGGGCTTCTCTGAAAATACAGAGTATATTTTCAAGAGATGCTCACAGAGGCTTTATCTTCTTAGAAAACTGAGTGGCCTTGGTGTTAGTCAACAGCTCTTGGAATTAGTGTACAAAACTATCGTTGAGAGTGTTTTAACTTTTTACCTTCCTACCTGGTACGGCCACCTAAATTGTAGATCTAAGAATAAACTTTCTAGGATAGTGTCAATGGCAAGTAAAATAGCTGGCAAACCTCAAAAGCCCTTGACTCAACTTTTTACAGAAAGGATGAGGAAAAAGGCGAGGAGTATCCTGGCAGATAGCTCCCATCCTCTCTTCAGCCAGTTTGAGCCTTTGAGCTCCAGGAGGCACTATNTTTCAAGAGATGCTCACAGAGGCTTTATCTTCTTAGAAAACTGAGTGGCCTTGGTGTTAGTCAACAGCTCTTAGAATTAGTGTACAAAACTATTTTTGAGAGTGTTTTAACTTTTCACCTTCCTGCCTGGTACGGTCACCTAAATTGTAGCTCTAAGAATAAACTTTCTAGGATTGTGTCAATGGCAAGCAAAATAGTTGGCAAACCTCAAAAGCCCTTTACTCAACTTTTTACAGAAAGGACGAGGAAGGAGGCGAGGAGTATCCTGGCAGATAGCTCAGCCAGTTTGAGCCTTTGAGCTCCGGGAGGCACTATAGAACCCCTCTGGCAACTAAAAATGTATTTAAGAAATCCTTCATTCCAGTTGCTATCAATATTCTTAACTCTACAAAATGACTGACTGATGAGACTTAAGCCACAGACACTGACATGAACTGAACTTTTAATACATAATGTGACCTTGTTTATGTGTTTGTTTTATGCTGCTGTTTCTTGTGCTTGGTGAGCCGAAGACAAATTTCCACCCCGGTGGACAATAAAGATACATTCTATTCTATTCTATGGCACCGGTGCCTATACGGCCAGTACCTTCCGGACCATATTAAAACGCAGATTTTGGTGCCTCATTTCGGTGCCACTTAAATGCCTGAGCTGTCGATATATTTGCCTTCTGGTGCTCCGAAACGGACGTCAGAGGCGTCAGAAGCATCACCACACGTGCCATCACCATTTAACATTACACTTGCTCTGATGGCAGCAGGTACCCTACTGTTAGCTAGTAGCTACCGTACACACGGTTAAAATGCCATGTTTTAAGTGTGGCTGTATTTCCCTTTAAAGGATTCCAACACCGGGACATGCAACAAATATTTCAAAACGATTGCGTGTAACGGGGGGGAACATGTCAAATTTACTGAAGCATCTGGCGATGCACGGGATACACTTGAAAGCAGAGGGATGCTCCGTGATATACTGCTTGTGTGACCTCATGTCGAGCACATCAGCCGGTGCAGGTACTAGATATGCTCAGCCTGGTAGATCTGCATTTACAGATGATGTAACACATTATGATTGGCTGTACGTCGGAAAGCGTACGGATGCCGTGTGTGTTTATTTTGCCGGAGAAAGCAAATATCACAGAAGAGAAGTTAGGCTGTGGGTGTACTAACCAAGCCTGTTAAAAAAAACAATAGTTATTACTGTCACTGAAAAATAACTATATTAATTCATACAATTATTAAGGGTTTGTTTACCTTGATAAACAGAGAGTGGGCAAGGATGGAACATAAGGATGGAAGAAGAGGTCTTGCACAGATATCGAGATGTATCGTATTGGCATAAGGAATCACCTGTATTGTGATATCATCGTTATCGTGGGCAAAATATCGTGATTGTATCATGAGTATGTCTTTGATTCCCACCCCTAATATGTAATAATAATAATTTGCCTTAAAATAATACTGGAAAATATTACATTTAGAGGAAGAGGTAATGTTGATTTACATTTGTGGTAAACAATTTTCATTCACGGTGGTGCGGGCCGGTAATGTTGTGATCGATACAGTAATCTGAAGTATACTCGAGCAGTATGTCTTCTCTGCATCAGTGTGAACAGTCGGTGGGTAATGGCATACTTAATCGTTAATTTAGTACGCAGTATGTAGTACGTTAGCATGTGATTTCGAACACACTCTCAGTCTAAGATCCACGCTGGCGCATAGCCATTTTTAATTTCAGCCATTTTGTCCTCTCCCAGGAGAACATATCACACAGCAGCTTTAAAGCAACTCAACACAGGTGTAACTAACGATATCAACAATGCCTTGATGAAGGGTCAGAGGAGCCATCAAAATACCACATACACGTACATGTTTGTGTAGTTTAAATACACATTAGAGCTGGGTGATATGACTTTAAAATATTCTTATATTATAATAATAATAATAATAATAATAATATTACATCTTGATATTTTTACATTTTCTCTAAAATAACATTCCATAAATTCTTAAATAGTGGACAGCTCACCTGCAGAGGCCAGAGGATACCAGGCCTTTATTTGAAGTTGGCTTATATTAGAGACAGGTCTTTATTTCGAATTCCCTCTGTTGGGTAAGTATATCCGATTATATTTAGTTCTAGTTCAGTTTTATTCGTCAAAATAATCATACTGGGTATGATCACAGTGAAATGTGTGACCGTTAGCTCCTTTAGTTATGCAATAAAAAAATAAGTGTAAAATAGAACAAGAATAAGGAACAAAATAAGCAACAAATAGCACCTATGAATAATAATTCATTGAAAATAAGTCTTAGGGCAATCCTTAGGCAGTATCCTCATTCAGGATCCTAGTCCTGAGGACAGAAGCTCTTCCTGAGCCTTTCAGTGCTGGCCTGGTGTATCCGGTATCTTCTTCTCGACCGCAGCAGGGAGAAAAGGCCGTTATCTGGGTGGTTGGGATACTTGATGATTCTCCTAGCCTTAGTCTTACACCGCCCGGTGTAAATGTCTTTGATGCAGGGTAGAGTGCTGCCTATGATGTGTTCAGCCAAATGAACCACATTGTGCAGGGCCTTGTGGTCCTGTACCAGGCAGTGATGTTCCCCGTCAGGATGCTCTCAATGGTGCAGGGAGTAGAAATTCCTCAGTATCTGAGGGGATATGTATTTACTACATGGCATGGCTTGAATTTCCTCAAGCGTCTTCTTAAAGTCCACTATCAGCTCCTCAGTCTTGCTGGCGGTCAGAAAGAGGTTGTTGTCCTGACACCAGTGGGTCAAGCCCTCTACCTCCTTCAGGTAGGCCTTTTCATTGTTATCTCTGATCAGGCCCACCACAGCTGTGTCGTCAGCAAACTTGATGATGGTGTTTGAGCCAAAAGTGGCTACACAGTCATGTGTGTGCAGGGAGTACAGCAGGGGGCTCAAAACACAGCCCTGGGGAGCTCCAGTGTTTAGGATGAGGGTGGATGAGGTGTGTCCGCCCACCCTCACTGACTTCTGCCTGTCAGGAAGTCAAGGACCCACTTGCACAGAGAGGTGTTTAATCCCAGGTCCTTGAGTTTTGTGACGAGCCTCGAGGGAACTATGGTGTTAAATGCTGAATTGTAGTCAATGAACAGCAATCTCACATAGCTCCCTCTCTTGTCCAGATGGGATAGGGCAGTGTGGAGGATGTGTGTTATGGTGTCATCCATTGATCGGTTGGGATGGTAGGCAAACTGTAGTGGATCCAGTGTTCTGGGTAGTGAGGAGCAGATGTAATTTTTGACCAACCGTTCAAAGCGTTTCATCACTACAGAGGTGAGTGCCACTGGGTGGTAGTCATTCAGGCAGACTGTTCTTGAAGCATGTGGGTATGACAGACTGAGCCAGGCACAGGTTGAACATCATTGTGAACACCGGCGCTAGTTGGTCAGCACATAGTTTGAGGACCCGCCCACTGATACCATCTGGTCCTGCTGCTTTCTTGGGTGTTCACATGCTTGAAAGCCCTCCTGATGTCATGCTCAGAAAAGGTGATAGGTGCGGAAGGTGCACCCACCCACCCACCCCTTGACTTCTGCTTCAGCTGACTGAAGCAGAGGTCAAGAGCTTGTTGGCTGTCGATGGCTTCAAAGCAAGCATAAAAGTTGTTTAGGTCACTTGCTAGAGATGCATCAGCACTTGACAAGGAGGGGGGTGGGGGGTGGGCTTGTAATCTGACATAGCTCTTAAACCTTGCCACATGCTTCTGGGACTGTCCTCCTGAAACTGTAGTTCCACTTTCTTCCTGTATTCCTTTTTTGCCTCCTTCACTGCTCTTCTTACATTGTAAGCTTCTGCTTTATAATTGTCCATGTTTCCAGACTGCAGCCCCAGGTTGTAGGCTGCAGTGTGTGTGCTTCTTATGGCATCCTGGATGGTTCTGGTAATCCATGGTTTCTGGTTGTGGAAAGTTTTCACTGTAGTTTTGGGAACAGTTGCTTCTGTTGTTTTACAAATTAAATCCACCACAGACTCAGTGAATCCACTGGCGTCATCAGTGACGTCCACGGGGGTGTCCTGGAACATGCTCCAGACTGTGTCATGTAGCGCGTTTTAGTATGAGATCACCTAGGTTTCTGATCTGCTCCCATTTTGCCCTTTTAAATTTCTGTTACTGCATTATGCTGTTAATATAAACGCAACACTTCCGGTATCTGTTTCAAATGAAAAGCCCTCTAGTGTTTAAGTGGACAGAATCCCTTCATTTCCTAACTAGGCTTTTATTGTGTAACATATGCAGGACCGTGTTGTGGAAAATTCAGCAACTCTCACTGTTCCCATACGGTACTTCAAATGTAGCTGCTGCCGTCTTGTGGCACTTGTACATTACCACAAAGTACAGTTTGGTTAAGATATGAACACACTGTTATTGTTTTTTGGAACTAATTCTTCTGTTGGCATCTCCGTTTCACAATCTTCCTCCGTTTTGACGCTAACTCAGTCAGGACAACAACGTTTGGGGTGTCAGTGATTGAGTGGGAGAGAGAGAGCAAGTCTCTTGCATGTAAACACCACCTGCTTTTAATGCATGAATAAATTACTAAAATGCGCAACAAATAACTTGATATGTCGATATGGTCATCTGCCATATTGCACATGAAACGATATTCCAATATATCGGATATATTCGATATATCGCCCAGCCATAGCACACGTGAGTTTGTAAATCACACCGTAGTGCTTCAGGTACTCCTGGATGAATGCTGCTTCAGCGCTCATGCAGTGCTCCCTCATATCATCACTTGGCAAACATCCAGAATAACACAAACAACCCCACACACAAACACACACACACACACTTTTCTAATTATTATTATCATTGTTATTATTGTAACGACTGCATGTAAAGGTAACCTTACCGGGTCTCTGCAGGATATGAGGGACAAAGGCTGGTCTCAACATGGGAGGACGTACTGGAGGGACTGGGACAGACACAAGTCACACAGTGAGTGTACAAGAAACATCTAAAAAGGTACAGCATGACAGCAGAATGGGGTCTGGGCTGCATGCCCCCATGATGTACATACAGTGCATTCAGAAAGTATTTAGACCCCTTCACTTTTTTCACATTTTGTTATGTGGCAGCCTTAAAATTTAAATTCATTTTTCCACTTAGAAAGAAAATAATGTAATATGTCAAAAAACTATTAGAGAAAATAGATTTAAGATAGTTTGACTATAGACTAGATATAAGAAAAAGTTTTGAGCAAGCAGTCTGTTTCCATAATACTGTGAGTGTATTGAGCCATGAACCTGGTATTGTGTATAGTACCAAACCGTGAGTTGACAATATCATTACACCCCAGACTTTACATGACCTGGAATGATGTATTTACTACATAGCATACTACTGCCAAACCCTAGGTATGTGTGTGAGAGTTTATATTCATGTTCACCTGGTCCCACAAAGGCCGGTGGTGGAGGACCAACAAAACTTGCGGCTCTAGCTTCTAATGTCTGCTGGACCTAAGAGAGAGGAAGACAGAGTGTGAGGAAGAGAGGTGGGACAAAGAGTGAGAGAGACAGAAGACAAGGTGAAAGTGTGCACAAAGAGTAGAAACAAATTCTCAAGACATTTCCTCTGTAGCACTATTTTATAGAGTATTTGGTCATTAAGACAAAAGGCACATTTGTTTCTTTACAATAATGACTCTACAAGGAGAGGTCTGGTTAGTACATTACTAAAGAGACTACTAGAATAGTACAAACCTGTCTGTAGGTGTTGGTGCCTATAATGGGTCGCACTACTGGAACCGCTGGGACAGAAAGAGCTACAGGTACTGCCTCCATAATAGGTGGGCTTCCTGATACTGGTACCGGACCACCAAGAACCTCCTGCTCAAAACTACAGGAAAAGAAGTATTGAGGTAGACTGACTGGGCTGCTTTATCCAAGCTGGAGACAACAACAGATTTTTAAAAAAATGCAAATAACTAATAAAACAAAGAGGAAACAAAGAATGACTGAAAAATGGTGCAGATAACAAAAGTTGATCATTAATTCCCTGAGGGAGTGAGGGATTCCACATTGCCTATAGTCAATCCACTCAGTCAAGTGGAGCTGTACAGCAGCCCACTTAGAACCCAGTCCTATTGTAAAAAAAATAAATAATACAGTGGTACAGACTAAAACACACATTTGATTCAATTGTCAAAATCGTTGGCAATGGAATTTCTATCAGACTAATCAACTTCTCATTTGAGCACAAATTCTGACATAAAAATTATGTTACTGTTATTAAAGAGTCTAAAAGAAAAACATTTTCTCACTTACTGCAAACAGAACTAAGTCAGATAGTTTTAGTTTTAGGTGTTGGGGGTTTAAGATATTTGTGTCGGAAAGCTGTGCCACCAATCCAATACAATGGAGGTAAATGGAATTTGTGCTGCTCAAACCACTGAAAAATTACAGCAACTGCAGCAACTGCTATCTCTCAATCTATGTTGACAACAATAACAAAAGAAAAACCGTGTCTCTGTTGGTTGGCATACAGGGTTTTTCCTGGCTCAAAATTAGGCAGGGGTGGTACCATCCTGATCATGTGCACGCACGTGTATGTGTACCATGCCTTCAACTGACTCAAGCAAACTATTACAAGCAACATATTTTAGGACTTTTAATTATTATATGATTGAAGAAAATGACAATTATCACATTAAAGCATATTTTCTAAAAAAACAAAAACAAAGGTGCCCTGTTCAACATTAAATTAAATACAACATAACGTGTTGCTCTTAGGAGGAGGGCAGGGCACTATCCTCAACCTGAATGACTAATTAGTACAATGAGTATATCAGTATAATATTTTAACATTAAATAAAAAGTATAATGTTAATATAATAATATATTAATTATATAATGTTAGTATATTCATATAAGTTCATATGATAGTATACTATATACCACCAGTATAATATTAATTCCAATTGAACAATACAGCAGTTTAAGAAACACACAACCAACATTTATCATGTTTGTAGGTTTTGTTCCTTCATTAAATTCTTGTGTTAATGCTAAGTAACAACTTATCAATAATCAATAACCATTCATGCATAACAATGAGTTCAACATTTCTAAAGTTTACTGTAGCATGTCAACTTTTTTTAATGTCCCGCCCCATCCAATCTGTGACTGGTGGGTTCACGAAGTGACACTGACGAGTGCATCAACTTTATGAACAGTTGAACACGTTTCAGTAAAACACCCGATAGAGCTCAACAGCCAGCTAGACAAACCCAAACCTGCTTCAGCTGCTAAACCTGGACTAACAGTTGAACTGGTCTCACTGGGCTGCTCTCTCTGCTCCCAGTGCTGTCAGGCTCATGAAGCTGAGATGACCAACACCAAATGATGATGATGATGATGATATTTAACATTTGGCTGCATCAGCCTCAAGACTTCAACCTCTTCTCTCTCAGCTTTTCAGCACCACCTTTACGGTTTTTCTCTTTTTGTTTGTCCATCTTGCTCCACTTCACTCTTTATCCAAATAACACCAAAGAGATGTGGGGAAGGGGCAGGGCCCAGGTTAAGTTAGACTGGACCGGACCAAAACTCATTGACTGGGAGAGAGAGGCTGACAGATGTAATAATCAACCGCAGTGGGCCAGGAGCCTGCTCGCCCGGGCCAGTCAGCCACACAGCACTTGGTTATTCTTATTTAAGCGGGGGCCGGGGTTATCTAAAATGTGTATATTTTGAGTAGCATCGGCCTCGATTGTCAAGTGGCCCACCGGGATAACTCCCTGTGCTCCCAATGGCCAGTCCGACTATGCCTGTCAGAGTTTTGTCGAGAGCTGGAGGCGGCAAGAAATTTGACGGAGGTGGCTGCCTCATAATTCTCTATGCAGAAAAACCCTGGCATAACATAACTCACAGACCTCTGTGTGAACAGTTTTCATACAGACTGTTTTTTAAAGGCAAACAATCTGCATTTCTAGGCATATGCGTTGCCACAGGTGGGCCTAGGTGAGCTTGGACCCACCCACTTGGAGCTCAGGCCCACCCAATCACAGGGCTTCAAAGACACATAGGGTCAAATCTGGATTAATGAATACCAGTCAATAACATTTCTTAATGTTCTCTAGATTATGTGACTACTGGGTCATTCCATGCCACCCAGAATTCTGAACATTTCCTACTTCATGTCCTGGATTTTCTTGAAAAAATTCATGTGAAAACTTCTATTAAATTCATGGGACCTTCCAAAACCCTACAGCTCTACCCCAAATACTTTTTTAGTTTTGAATTTTTAAAGTTTCATCATTTTTACCATTCTTTGTGTGTGTATTCAATTGCTTATTTTTCACTGGATTGGGCTGAAATTTGTACTGAACATCCAAGAAACCCCTTAAGGATCATCTGCAACATGTATTCATGTGAACAGTTGTTGCTGAATAATTTTTTTTTTTTTTNTTTTTTACCCAAATGAAGAATCTTTAATTTTCAAAAATGAATATCTCCACTAGTGTTCACTTTCTTGATTCTGTGTAGTATTAATACAGTTCTATCACATCTAGAAGTTATGAGTGCCACAGATTTTGCTAAATTTTGATTCAGAGCTGAAAACCCCACTTTTTACGATATTTTGACTGGATATTTTCCCAAGAAAGATTATTTTAATTTTGTTGAAACTTTTTTATTGGAAGGTGTTAATATTAATTTCAGATATACAAAAAAAATAAAGATGTAATGTAACTCCATCATTTAATACTTTTTTGAAAATAGTTAATTTTTCGTATTTTTCACTGGCTGTAATATCACATTCAGTGGTTTCATTTCACAGGTAGATATTTGTACTACGTTGACTTCAAAGTCTTCTGTCTCTGTGTGATACCTGTTGAGCCTGTTCTTCTTTGGGTTCAGGAAATATGCTTGTTACAGAGTTACAGAGCTGTACAGAGCTGTAACTTGCAAATTTCCTGATTTCCTTCATAACTAAATAAGACTAGGTCAAAACCTAGCTTATGGCTAGACCATGTATGGTCAATGTGCTATATTGTGGCCAAATTGTTACAGGTAAAGTTACAGGTAAAGTGTACTGAGATAGCATATCACATCACATGGTTAATTGGTTGGTTGATGTTATAAATGCAGTTGCAAAAACAAAAATTTCCACTCATATCTTAAGAGGTTTGATTTGAAAGAGAACTTATTCTATGTATAACTATTCTAATTATGAACTCCCTGCTCTTTCATTCGTTTCTATCTGCAGGATGTCTCTTGTTTTTCTGACTCTCTGTGTTCTGTGTTTTGTCAGAGTGGTTGTTATTTGGGGTGTTAAACTTTGTGCTCCCCCTCACTCTCTGCACAGCTGATTTCTTGTTTCTCTCCTACTCTGCTCTGTGCTGGACTGTTACCGTCTGTAACCATCATCTCCGCCTCTCTCTGGTCAAGTTTTGCCACCACAGCAAAAATAAAATCACAAAAGAGAACAAAACATTCTGCGACCAATTATCTGATCCACTTCATCAATACATACACGGTTGTTGTTGCTTTGCAACGCGTGTTTGCTAAGGACATTTAATTATTATTTTCTCTAATTTCCTAATTCTTTCTAAGAAACGCTTTGAAGTTTATTTTTTATTAGTTTAGTTATTTTAGTTTAGTTTATTTTAGTTATTACTATGTTGCCCTCTAGATAATTGTGTAGTGAACTCACTTTATGTCTGATGTTATTGATATTCCTGTAGAAACTTCATTCACATTTTGTTTCTCAACCACACCTTCTTTGTGGCTTGTGTATATCCACTCTGTGCCATTTCTGCACTTGCTCTTTTGTTTGATACATACACAACATATTTCTGGGAGAGAATACAACACATCTGCACGTAAAAACTGTCACAATCTGTGTCAGTGACCTCTCAACAGGATATTCTTGTAATATCGTGATAATTTAATCCAGTCTTGGATTTCTCCAAGCGGAATAATCTACACCTGGTATAAGTAATTCTTCCTCTTCTTCTAGTTTATGTGTCCTAATGACAACACAACAGCAGTCTGTGGTGTGAGCAGCAGAGCAACTCAGAGTTTTTCAGTATCTTGCCGTCTGCACGTGGCTTAATGTAGCTTCATTAAACACAAGTGATTTAACAAGTAACCTTATGGTAATAGTTGCCTATTTTTCCCAAAAAGATTCTTGAAGGAAGGCCCACCTGATTTCTGGCTATGTGACTGTTGCTAGGTAACACATGGGATAAGTTAGAAACTGTTTCTGGTGATTTTGGTGAACCCATTTTTTTTAAAGCGGTTGTACTCACAGAGCCATCTCAGCCTCCATCTCTTTCAGACGCTCCTCTCCGGACTTGAGCGCCATGCTGTGAGACAAAAATATTGATCAAAGACCAGCCAATCACGTCTCAATCATACGTTACCGTTAGCTGTTAAGTGACAGAACAATATAGGACACACACGAGACACATAAACATCGTTGCAAAAGGCCCCACTGTTGTCCTCCAGCCTAAAGACATACAACGCCAGCTACATTAACAGCTCTAGCTTTTAACTCCTTTCACTGATTTAACGTTAGACTGAAAAGCAACGTTATTATTAGTTTGCACTGGGATTTCTACCGCACAGTGTATCAAACGGTACTTAATTAACGTTTTGCATGATCATGATAGGAACGTTATAAATTGCTACACTTACCTTAATCTATAATTTCGACGCTTTCGATGTGAATTGTTAACTCTCGCTCAGCTTATTAACTAAGCGCTAGATAGCGTTAGCGAGCACATCAGAAGCTAGCTAAGCTAGCAATTAACCTAGCTCTACTGTATCAACCAGCTAAGCTATAATGTTAACGCTAACCGCTGTGAGATCTGCTTACTGACTTCTACGCTACTACTAGTTAACCTAGTTACCTACTGCGAATAAACATGTTGAAACTGAGAGTAATTATAAACAAGCTGCGAGCTCTGGGTATGTTTCCTCGATCATGCCTTCTTCTTCTAGCATCCAGGTTGAAGCATCGCAAGTGGTCTTCTTTGATCTTTGCTGGCAGGTCTGCACTTCTGCCATCTACTGGACTGGAGTGGAACAGCAGACTGTCAATACAAAGACTAAATTCTCTTGGATAAACCCGTTTCTCTGAAGAAGTTAATCAAATGACTGTATTTTGCCTGTATAAGCCTTCTCAGCTCCTTATCGTAAACACATAAACATTCACATGTTGAACAGATCGTGGCTCATTACAGTGTGAGTATAATCCAGCATTAACACCTTTCAGTATAAATATAGTTCAACAGCACCACAAACCGTTTGACCATAAAGTTGAATCAATACCTTCATGAAGGGAGGATTTATTGTATTCATTGATCTATTGTAGGAGACTACATTAGTTTGAGCTTGGTGGACCTAATATACCAGCAGCTGAGTGTATATAAGATAAGCTGACAATATTAGACATGCTATTTGGGAGTTTATTTATAAAAAATGGAAATTACTTAAAGAAGGGAACAATTAGGCTACAAGTAATAACAATCTCTGGAGGCCCTGTTAAATGTTTGTTTGTGAATTAAATTAAATAGTTTCTTGTTTTCTGAAGCAAAAAACATGCAGTCGACTTTCCTTAAAACTCATTCATTTGTCATTTCGTCATTGCTGCTCTTTAAAAACTCACTAAAATTCTTATGTTGCACAGTCTGGTCATAATAATGCTTATTGCACTTTTGATAATTGGCATAGATGAGGTTAATGTGAACATTATGAGGAATTACACTAATGCATGAACCTTTGATTAAACATCAGCTGAATCTATTGTGTAGTGAGTTGGATCATTTCATGATTTTCATGTTGTCTGGGTATTGGGACAGACCATGTACTGTATGTTTTTTATCAACTTGTGTGTGCAGCAGCATTTGCTGCATGACCTGCAACTCCACATTTCAGCTAATACAGTATAAGGCCATGCATAGAGTTCCTATCACCACCCATAAGATGTAGCCTACCACACAGGTTTTACAAACATCACATGTCCACTTTGCCCAGAACTGACTAACTTTGGTCAGAGGTCGAACAAGCTAACCGACATCCTCTGCCTCAGCATCCCTCTCTGCCCCTCCTCTCTCCATTAACCACTGGCTTAATCTGCGGGCTGAACGTTCCAGTTTAGAATATCTCACAGCCAACTCATATGGCAAGAGCTGATCCCCATAGTGCTTAACCCAGTTTCTGCAATTTTCTGACTCTGAGGAGACAACTTTTTTAACACAAAGTGCAACATTATTTACAATACTTGCATATGTTGTGTGCTCCTCGTTATCATCTTTGTATTTTGTTTTGTTTTGTTTAATACAGGATGAGCACCCAGGCAAGGCAGTTGTGCCACAGCTCCAGGGAGCTGACTTCTGCCCTGGGGGATTTAATTCAGCTGGTTTTTGTCCGTTTTCTTTTTCTTTGTTTCTTGTTTTGAACCATGCTGTGATATAGTGTTGTGTATTGGTTCACCGTATGTATTATTCATGTATTGTGTTGTATTGGACATCTTGGTTTAGTAATTAAAACAAAAATCAACTTGCCATCAAACATTTCCAAACTATCCTTTCACTGCTGAAAGTGTGTCCTCTACCTCTGTGCTGTCATGCTGCTGTCTGCTGGTCACTCCTGACTGAGTCAGGAGAACTTTGGAGCTCTCATTTGGAAGTTGAGACCAAGATTTAACACTTAGGAACATGAACTTCACTTTTTCTTAGTTCTTAGTCCCTCCCATGAATACACAAGGGAGAGATACAAGGAAGATATGCAACAACAAAAAGGAACCAAGGAAAGTCCCTCTCACATCATCCATCCCTTTCAAATGTAATCTGAAGTTATGTTAGTTTGTTATGATGACTGCACAGCTGGATCACCAGTCAACTTACACACACACACAATGTGATGAACTGTGGTGTAGATGAATGCTCAAGCTAACATAGGCTGGAGCCTAGGGACCCCATGCCCCTGGGTTGCTCCCAAGATTAAACAAGACTAGGTCAAAACCTAGTATATGGCTGGACCGTGTATGGTCAGTGTGTTATATTGTGGCCCATTTGTTACAGGTTCTTAAAGTGTACTGAGGTAGAATATCACATGACATGGTTAAGCTACATTAACTAAACAAAATGTTATAAATGCAGTTGCAAGAACAAAAATTTCCACTCATATCTTGAAGATATAATCTGGAAGATTTTCATTTAAATAAACGTCTGTTAAGTCATTATCTATCACCGAATGATGCAACACAATGGTGACTGAGCCTATGACCCACTGATGAAAGCCTGCAGCATTTGCAGTATTACGACCCAGGTGTCGGGGCGACTTTCCCGGAAAAATCACAAGCGGCACACAGTTAGGCTTTTAACAAGGCTTTTAACACAGCAGACTCGCTCTTCAACTCACCTGTGTGTGAAGCGGCGTGCTGTTTTTTCCGGTCTCTGCACTGTGAGTAAACAGTTATTATGACCAAACATAGAAAAGGTCGATGACAACAGACGAGGAAACTGAAACTGAGGTCCAAAAACACACCTGCAATTACTGATTATTGCCATAGGTGCCGTGAAAGGCGAAATGAAAATCTTCGAGATTACAACTTTAATTTGTTGATTTTTCCGCATGTCGACAACACATTGACAACACTTTAACAACATGTCAACAACACGTTGACAACATGTTAACAACATGTTGACGACTCTTTAACAACACGTCGACAACACGTTAACAACACAATGACAACACATTGACAATGGGTGATCTCAGACATCAATTTTCACATATTTCTGAGCCATTTGGACACTTGTCCAGTTTGGACGGGTGAGTGTTGTAAGTTCCCATTAGCTGCTGAGCAATAGGGTTAAACCATTTCTGTAAGCCTAGGGGTTTCCTACCACTATTTAACATGCTAAGGATCCTCTTATATCTTTCTTTTTTGTGTAGCCTATAAAAATAAAATATTTGGATTGCAGTTTTATGACTTAAAACATTTTAAAAGCATTTTAATTTACTTTAGGGCTATGGCCAGCAGGGGGCATACTAGACTGTACTCTTAATCCTGATGAAATGGTAAAATAATGACACACAGGTTGACAAGAATGTCCAGATTTTAACTACGTGCTCGGGGCGGGAAACCCTGTTAACATAATTTAAGATGAAATCCCATAGTCTGATAAATAATTTCAATATGTCGAATGACACAAAACATTCAACATTCAAACACAATTCTAAATGTGTTTTAATTTTCTTCAGGTAGCTTCTTCCCTACTGCGAGCCAGCTGTTAAAATAGTGGAATCAGTCTGCAAGCACGCAAAGCTGGATGGCACAGATGCATGGATGGCCAGCCTTCACTGGTGCAACACGCCTGCAGAGGGGTTAGACAGCAGCCCGGCCCAAAGCTTAATGTCACACAGGCTCAAGACTTCACTGCCTGTCGCAGGAAGTTTGCTTCTACCACAGGTGGTGGTCGAAGTTACAGAGAAGTTACGGTGGAAACGACGGATTGCAAAGTCAATCTACGACACCTCTGCCAGAGACCTCCCGGAGCTGAATGTTGTAGCTATAAGGATGAGGCCTCTTCCTATGGGGTTCCATTTGTGCCAAAATTATGCCACTATGTCAACTGAACATGTGACAAAACATTTGTCAGTGTCTATTCAACTTTAAACTGTAGTAACAAAACTATTTTGACAATCAGATGGTCTGTGTCGATTGCTCAACTGAGAAAACATTTGTCTTTATCAATTCAACTTTGAACTGTACTTCTGTCGTCTTGTTGCACNTCAGTTGAGCAATCGACACAGACCATCTGATTGTCAAAATAGTTTTGTCACAACTGAAGTACAGTTTAAAGTTGAATAGACACTGACAAATGTCACATGTCACATGTTCAGTTGACATAGTGGCATAATTTTGGCACAAATGGAACCCCATACATATTGGCATATGTTTACATATTAATATATGTTTACATGTTGATATATGTTTACATGTTGGCATATGTTTACATGTTGATATATGTTTACATGTTGGCATATGTTTACATGTTGATATATATTTACATGTTGGCATATGTTTTAAAGCTTGTTGTTGACGCCTAGTGGTGTTTCCAAAGGGTACATGTTGTTGAACCCGGATGTTGTTGTCTCAAGAGTTCAAGGCGCTGTGTGTAGGGACGTTTGCGCATGTGCAGGATTCTTTTATGCGGAATAAAGTAACATACAGAAACAGTGGGCGGGACTGGTGGTCTAGCTCTGCCTTCCCAGGCTGCCCAAGTACTGACCGGGACTACACGGACATTGTTTCTGTCGCGTTGAACACAGAAGCATCATGCTCCGTGTCGTGTTTTCTAGAGCCCTTCCCAGACTGAGCCGACTGTCGGTGTGTCACTACTCTGCGGCCGCCATCCCAGCACCCAGCACCCAACCCGAGGTCCACTATAACAAGGTATAGTTAGCCCCAAGTATGTCATGTTTGTGCAGCGTGATGTTGGACATTGGCCAACTGCGCAGTTTACAATTGTGTGTTACTGCGCTGCAAAACACTAATTACACCATTAATTAAGTGTAAAAAGACCCTTGAGGTGTCACTGCTGCTAACAGAAATTGTATTAAATAGTTCAAGTGTCCTTCCGAGGTCTGCTGTGGCATCGAAAACGTGCAACACAAGAGCTGAGGTCCAGATTTCAGACGCACCAACTTTGTGTTTTACTAGTTGTTGCTGATGTTCTGAGGTGCTGCTGGTTTGTGTCTGTTAAAGAGCAGCCGTCAGCAATGAGGACTGAGGTGAAGTAACGTTAGAAAGGAGTCTCTTTGTAGCAAAGAATCCAGAGGAACTCCCATTGCGAAATCCTACTCGGAAGAGATAAGCTTCACATGGTGAGGTGAGCTTACGTTAACTATTAACAGTGCGTCCTTGTCATTTTAATCCATGTATGGACTGGCTGTTAGTTGGTGATGTTTACAGACAGCAGACCAACGCGTCTTGACTCTTGTCAGGTAAATACCAGGAAAAAAACAGCTATTGGAGCAGTTTGGGGTGATTCAGGCCTTGCTCAACTAAAACCAGACCACTAAAAGTACCTGAGCAAATGCAGTTTTTTATTTGAGTGAACTGACCCTTTCAGGCCATTTGTAGCCTATTACAATGTTACTGCAACCGTTATTATGCTCAGAAAATCATATGGCAAGAGGTCAGACTTGCAATTGCAACAAGAAATGGACTAAAGGAGAGTGCAGATGAAACTATGTGACTTCTTATTTTGTTTTGTTTATTTCATTAAAAAAATTAAAAAATAAATTCAACTCTAGTGAAGTTTTTTCTTCAGCAGTGGATAGAATGTTTGTTTTGGAACAAATGCTGCCCTTGTGATTATATATTTAATGTTTCAGCTGTTCATCAACAACCAGTGGCACGATGCAGCGAGTGGGAAAACTTTCCCCACTATCAACCCAGCAACCGGTGAAGTTATCTGTCAAGTTGCAGAGGCTGATGAGGTAAACACATTCTCTGATACATACAGACTGCTTCCATTTACATTTCATTAGACATTCGTTTGTGTTCCAGTGAAGGTGGGAAGCATTTGTGGGTAACATTTACTGGAACTGGAAAGTAACATTAAACTGAAATTGAACTGGATAGGTCCAACTGAAAGTCAAAATGAAGTGAAATTGCATGTTTCAAGATTCAAGATCTTTATTGTCATGTGCACAACAATAACATGGAAACAGTCGTAGGAAATGACATTATGAAATCTCAAGCTCCCTCCAACAATGCTCCAAAAATGTGTATAAAGAAAATCACATAAGTAAAAGGAGAACTTGAGACATAAGATATAAAATAGTGCAAAAGTTCAAAGACATGGGAACAGAATATAGTATATAAATAGAAATATATTACTCTTGAGGCAGGTGTGCAGAAGTGATAAAAAGGAGGTATAAACTGTACTAATAACTATATTTAATTATATATAAACAGAGATGTAAACAATATATAAACGTAAATGTAAACAGGTAACAGGGATGTAAACAGGTAGTAATCAGTAAGTAATAGCAGTATGGGGTAAAGTGACAACAGTAATGAGCTCTTGAGATGACGGTCGTGTCATCAGCAAACTTGATGATGGTGTTGGAGCTGTGGGTGGCCACGCAGCCTTGCGTGAACAGGGAGTACAGGAGAGGGCTGAGCACTTAGCCCTGAGGGGCGCCGCTGTTGAGGGTCAGGGTGGAGGATGTGGTGGTGCCTATCCGCACAGCCTGTGGTCTGCCCATCAGGAAGTTCAGGATCCAATCACAGAGGGCAGTGTTGAGCCCAAGGTCTGGAGACGAGCTTGGAAGGCACAGTGGTGTTAAATGCTGAACTGTAGTCAATGACCAGCATTCTCACAAGATAAGATAAGATAAACCTTTATTGATCCCCGGAGGGGAAATTTGGATGTTACAGCAGCACAAAGTCAGGTGCAAGTACAGGTAAACATAAACTCAAACTGAACTAAATAAAAGATAAAGGTAAATTATAAGTATGTAAAAGAAATAAGAAAAGAATAAAAATAGAAACTATACAGGGGGAAATTAACTCAATACTCAAATGTAGAGACAATAGCAGTACACGTACAGCACCCACAGCTAGTGTAGTACATGAACCAAGTGTAATACCGTCTTAGGCAAAGTGACATAGTGTGAAAAGTAGCAGCAAAGTCAGCAGATTATAGTATACAGTAATATACTATCAGCTATAACAGTGTACAGCAGAATATTGTATAATATATACAGAAATAATGTTATGTATAATGTATATATACAATGTATAATTATGTAAATATACTTAAAGCTGAAGTCAGTAGGATTGAGAAGAGAGTGGACTTGAAAATTTGAACGAGTGCAACTTCGAGGTCCCTCCTCCTCTGTCACCGCTGTGCTCCAGCTCGCCTCCAAAGCCCCACCCTGCAGAGTCGCTTGGTCTAATTCTTTCTTTCTAGCTTGCTTTTCTTCATTGGTCTTCTTCTGTTTACTTGTCTTTGTCATGTAAGCTGTTGCTGATAAAGGAGGGATGAGCAGTTTTCTCACTGCTTGGTTGTTCGGTGGTTGTTTGTCCTCCATTGCATGCGCTCCGAGTGAGCGCATGTACGGGGAAGGGGAGCTGCCCGCAGCGTGTGCAGGAGCAGTGATTGACGCTCCGTCAGACACTCCTCCTGGCTCTAATTGGTTGTTTTGATACCGGTGAGGTGGATTCTTGCAAATGGCATTAGGAGCAGAAGATGGAGCCAGAGGAGCCTGATTTTTGTCACAGATTATCTGTCTCATGTACTACTGTCAGGACATAGTGACAGTTTTAGCAAATATGACAAAAAAAATATTTTTATACAAGTTACCTACTTCTGCTTTAAGAGTTGTCTGTAATAATAATATCGAAATATAAGGTGGTACATTATGCAATAAACATTATAACATATTATATATATGTGTATATATATATATGTGTATATATATATATGTGTATATATATGTATATATATATATGTGTGTATATATATATATATATATGTGTATATATATATATATATATATATATATATATATATATATGCGTGTGTTGAATTATACACTGAACAAAAATATAAACACAACACTTTTGTTTTTGCTCCCATTTTTCATAAGGGGAGGGGGGTCTAATGTATCAGAAATGTCAGTATCAGGTGTGACCACCATTTGCCTCATGCAAACATCTCTTTCGCATAGAGTTGATTGTGGCCTGTGGAATGTCGGCCCACTCCTCTTCAGTGGCAGTGAGAAGTTGCTGGATATTGGCAGCAATTGGAACACGCTGTCGCATACGCCGGTCCAGAGCAAGGGTCAAGGTCCTGATCCTGAGCATGCCAATTGTACGCTCCCTCAAAACTTACGACATCTGTGGCATTGTGTTGTGTAATAAAACTGCACATTTTAAAGTGGCCTTCTATTGTGATCAGTCCAAGGCACACCTGTGTACTAATCATACAGTTTAATCAGCATCTTGATATGCCACACCTGTCAGGTGGATGGATTATCTTCGCAAAGGAGCTGTGCACACTAACACAGATTTAAACAAATTTGTGAACAAAATTTGAGAGAAATATACCTGTTGTGTATGTAGAAAGATTCTCGTGAAAAATGGAAGCGTGATATAGTGTAAAATAGTGCAGTATAACATAGTATGGGGTAAGTATGATGTAAGGTGAAATGTAGCTATAGAATGACATAATGTGATTATAAGCGTAGTATAGTACAATGTAATATATAATATATTATGAATCATAATAATATCACATAAGTGTATCATAATATATAATAGCATACATGAATAGTGTGCAGTATTTTTAAATCAAGTCCAAGTCCAGCAGAGACAATGGAAACAATGGAGAGGGGGAGAGTAGTGTGAGTGGCGGGGGATGGGGGGGACTCAGTATGGTGACAGTCCGTGGTCACCACTACTGTTGTAGAGTCTGATGGCAGCAGGTACAAATGAGCGCCTGAAGGGCTCCGTTGGAGAGGATGAGAAGAATTGTCTAGGATGGCTTTGATTTTGTCCTTCATCCTCCTCTCCGCCACTGACTCCAGACCGTCCAGTTCCAACCTGACCACAGAGCTGGCCTTCCTCACCAGCTTGTTGAGTCTGCTGGCCTAACCAGTCCTGATGCCACCACCCCAGCACACCACAGCGAATAACAGTGCACTGGCTACTACAGACTGGTAAAAGATCTTCAGGAGCCTGTTGCACACACTGAAGGATCTGAGTCTCCTCAGGAAGAACAGTCTGATCTGTCCCTTCCTGAATGTGTTCCTCTGGTCCAGGTGGAAGAGGGCAGTGTGGAGGGTTAGGACGATGGCGTTATCAGTTGACCTATTTGGCCTGTAGGCAAACCGAAGTGGGTGCAGTGAGTCAGGGAGGGAGGAGATGATGAATGTTGTGACTCACCGCTCAAAGCACTTCATGATGGTGGAGGTGAGTGCTACTGGGCTGTAGTCATTCAGACAGAGGGTTTTGGGCTTTTTGGGGATGTGGTCTTCTTAAAACATGTGGGGACTACAGACTGGAGCAGCGAGAGGGTGAAAATGTCTGTGAAGACACCTGTCAGCTGATCTGCACACACCTTGAGAACTCAGCCGGGGATACCTTTGTGTCCAGGTGCTTTGCGTGGATTAATCCTTTTTCAAGGATCTGCACACATCTGCCCTGGACATTACAGGTGAGCAGGGGTCCTGGGCCTTTTGTACCTCCTCTGCTGGGGAGTTGCTCTCAAAGCATGCATAGAAGGTGTTCAGTTCATCTGGGAGAGATGCAGATATTACCTCAGTACTGTTGGTTTTCCTTTTGTCGTGATGGTTTTAAATCCAGCCCACGTTTCTGGTGTTGGAGCCCTGGTAGTTAGACTCTACTCTGTCCCTATGTTGTCTCTTAGCACTGCTAATAGCTCTCCGGAGCACGTACCTGGACTTCGTGTACTCCTCCAAATCACCTGAGTTGTAGGCCTCGGTCCGTGCTTTAAGTTTGGCATGGACTTCCCCGTTAACACATGGCTTCTGATTGGGGAATGTCCGTACAGTAATCCACGGTACAACGTCATCGATACATTTGCCGATGTCGCCAATGACCGCGTCCGTGTATGTGTAAATGTTGTTGTCCCCTCCTGTCAGGATAATTGATTACATGATATACTGAAATAAATGCAATTCTATTCCCCAAATAAACAAAAATCATACGAAGAAAAATAACATATTTCTTGACATGGCTTTCCCATACAGTAGACTTTCTAGTCTGCTGTAAAATATAGCTTTACACCAAAATATGTAATTTTCAATTACATGACCATTATGCCATTTGAATGCTCCGTGGTTACAATAGTATTTAACAGCTGATTGGACTTTGCCACTGTTTGGATCAGGGAAGCCCGCAAACACACAATGTTTTGTACTGACTGTGTACCAGTACAGTACGTACCGATACATACATGTAGGTACAAGGGAACAAGATGTGAAGTTAGGGATTAAGGGGGTAACAATGTGGGAACTTAAAAGAATTTATAGTGTAGGTATTTTTTAACTAGAGAGTACCTTTTCTGATGATTGGCTATCTACCCCATCAGGCATGACCTTAGTTCGAACGACGTGTTTGGGCTGTGTTGTAAGCAGGGCTCGAGCTTAAAGACCTCCTGTCGTCCTGGGGCCAATAAAAATAGGATTGGGGACAATGTAAATCAATTTTGGGACGAGAGTTGAAAAAAAAAAACCTGCTAACGTTACAATGAATGGTGATGAAAATGAAACTGACCGCATGTTTTGTGTAACACACACAGTTCTTATTAAACCTCCTTGACAACATACACACACAAACACACACATGCACAAATGTCACCGCTGTCAGAGTGATCCACAGTGTTTTATCCCCATACTGCTAGCCTTCGCCAATGCAACATGACAGTTCTACAAACATCCCGATTCCTTCGCGCCTTTTAGTTCAACATTCTACGATAACATTCTATCTGCGCTGAGTTTAAATTATACCTCAGCCATGCGTTAGGGGGGTTAGGGGACCGTTAGCGAGGTTAGGGGAGCATTGGTGAAGGCCAATGCTCAGGCTCTTGAACTGCTCCAGCAGCGAAAGCTTGGTATGGTGGAGGAGGACTGAGCAGGTGTAGCAGACACACTTGTCCAGCAACTGGACACCGCGTCCTCTTGTTCTGTTGCTATTTTGGTTGCTTTTAGGCTTTTAGATGCAAAAAAATCCAGTATTCTTTTCTGCACCATTGATTAACTCCTGCTACCGCTACAGCTGACCCCGACCCTTACACTTTGACCTGACATGATGACATCGTCACATCAGATCGAAGGAATTAATAAAATTAGCACACTTTAACAGCATAGACTGTGAACTAAGAGACTGTGAGAGAATATACACCGACTGGCCACACTTAATCACACCTGTACAATCTAATGTGATCCAATACAACAGCTCTGCCATGAATCCTACTTTTACGAAGCTTATAATTTTTCATTTTGTGTTGACACTGTCAGAAAGGTAATGATTCTACTTTATGCTTATTATTGAGGTCATAGTGGGTGGTGGTGTTGTACTGGAGTTCATTATATTGAAAGGCAGTTTTAATATTTTGTTCACTCCATTTACATACATGAGAGCAGCAGAATATTAAAACCACCTTTCAATATAGCGCACACCAGTACAACGCCACCACCCACCACAACCTCAATAATAAACATAAAGTAGAATTATGACCTTTCTGACAGTGTCAACTAGGGATGTCCACATACGTTCTCAAAGACTTGGTATCGGGGCAGATCCAGGTATATTTTAACTGATCGGTATAGGTTATATTGAGCTATTAGCCGATCCGATCCTTTGTTTTACGTCACCTGTCACACAGGTGTTTTTACTCGCGAAGCTTTCATGCACAGCAACGCAACGAGTACAGCTGTCCTCCACGCTCCGTCTCTCCTCCACTCCACTGTGTATGTGTGTGTGTGTAGCCTCGGGCATACGTTGCACGTCCGCGAACAGCTGCGGACTTGTGGACCGCACATGGTTCCATTTAAACCACAATTGAGGGTACACTCGCCAGCCACACTCAAAACAATAGACTGTAATATTAGCTATGGCTGGTAGATACTTTGCTAAATAGTGGCTAGCTTGTATTGATTGTGGCCATTCGTCTTGTATTCTTTCAAGACGAATTATAGGCACTGCCCTTTGAAAAAGAGCAGGGCTGAGTCCTGCCCTTGGCCAAAATAAACACTCAACAAAATCCAGTTCATTCAGTTAACTCAGGCAAAGGCTGCACCGAAGCAACAAACACTGGAGGAGACTTTTAAAAGGAGAGAAATTCCCTCGAGACAGCGACAAGGCCAAAAAGATTACGGAGAGGGTTTGTTATGTTATGTCATGTTATTTTGTAAAAAATAAAAAACATTAAAGAACAGCTTGGATGCAGACAATTTTTTTCTTAATGCATTGCAGAGCCATTCAATTGTCAAGCATATACATTGGATTGATTTTAATAACTTTAATGTACACTGTGTGCACAGTGTAGCTGTATTATCAAGGAAAATACAAGTATCAGATCAGGACTTGGTATCAGCAGATACTCAATATTAAATGACTTGGATCTGGATCGGGGGCAAAAAAACTTGTGTCAACATAAACTGAAAAATTATACGCTTTTTTTTTGATTTTATGAATATTGATATATGAATCAACAGAATAGAAGTGGATTATACCTTTGATATAATTCAGTGTTTTGATTCTTGGTCACCATTGGAATCCTTGGTAAATATCATTTTATTTTTTCTTTAATCTACACCTTTCCAGCATTTGATACTCCAAAGATACATTTGGAGTATTCATTTTAAAAGCATTAAGTCACCAAGTTAATCCTGTTGTGGTGTTCTGTTTCCAGGCAGATGTAGACAAGGCGGTGAAAGCGGCACGTAATGCCTTTAGGTTGGGATCACCGTGGCGACGGATGGACGCCTCTCATCGCGGCCTGCTACTCAACCGATTGGCCGATGCCATTGAGAGGGATTCTGCCTACCTTGCTGTGAGTCACTATTAAATGTAAAAACACTGTCGAGCAGCATTTGGGGAAAAAAAAGGCTGCTTTTTATGTTTTGCCCCATCAGGTATATTAACATGAGCACATACATATTTTACTATTTACATTAATGTTCATACTTATCATGCGAAACAAAAATTAACCTGTTTCATCATAAATTCCACGATAGACCAGTACCAAATTTCCAATACTGACTGTCCTTATTTAAGTATCTACTATGTCTTTCTCTTGGTCATCTCTTTTAAAATGTTCTTTCTTTTTGCACATCATTTAAGTCAAAAAGAAAAGGTGGATGAATAATCAAAACAAACTTGTGGATGAAACAATGATATTTACTCTTTTGCTTTAATTAAATAATAACGTTTACATTAGTAGTAATTACTTGAATAAATACAGTAAGATTTTTTTAACAGTCTGAACGAGATAAATATCACTTCCTGTGTCCACTATGTGGCAGTAGAGAACACACACTAATTATATGTTACGTTGCTGGATATCATGTGTAGACCACGCCATGTAAATTTCATGTAAATCGGATGATCTTTGTCACATAAGCCTGACTTCCTGTTGTCAATAGGTGGCACAATGACTATGACAGAATATTGGCATGTAGATGTCTTCAGACTGAGAATCATATCAAACGTGAAGTTTGGGGCAGATTGGACAATGTGTATTTGAGTTACAACAACTTTATGGTTAATGGCAAAATGCGCAAAATGTGCCATACGATGAAAACTCACAAATAGCACAACTTTTCATTGCAAAGGTGTTTAGATTGCATTGACCAAATATGAAGTCAATGTGTTTAATTCTCTAGGAGGAGTTTGTTAAAGTATGTAAAAAATACACTTAAATTTGAAATAAAATTCAAAATGGATGACTTCCTGTTGGGTTTAGGTCATGGCACCAAGAGACTTTTTTTTTCAGTCTTTGGATGTTACATGTGCCTACAAAGTTTCATACACATCAGTGAAATGTACAGCGAGGGCTGCTTCGTTAAAATGTTGTAGGGGGCGCTATGGAGCCATTTTGCCACACACAATCCTGCGACCCACATCAGATATCTATTTTCAACCCTTCTGATGTCTGTGCTAAATTTCGTTTTCGAGCATCCCTAGCCCCAGAAGAACAGCTTCCTGTTTCATGGCGAATAATGTGTCTCCATGGCGACAGCGTTCCATGAAAACTCACAATCTTCACAATAAAGCATCATCAACGTCTTAGGGTTTTACTGACCGAATTTGAAGGGGTGAACCTGCTAGGAGTAGTACATTAAAATATAGCACCTATAACTTCCTGTTGCCAGTAGGTGGCGCTATGACTATGAGTGAATTTTGCCATTTCCATGTCTTCAGGCCTGAACTCTTGTCAAGCATGTGAAATTTGGGGCAGATTTGACCATGTACAGTCGAGTTACAACAGCTTATTGTTTCATTGAGGCACATCGAAATTTGCTGCGCCTCCACGGCAACACAGTTGGATGAAAACTCACAATCTTTATCATGAAGCATCATCAACATCTTAAGGCTTTTCTGACCACATTTGAGGTGGATGTGGTTAACCCTCTAGGAAGACTGCACCAAGGAGTAAAACATGCCATTTCCTGTTGCCAGTAGGTGGCGCTATGACTATGACAGAATACTGGCATGTAGATGTCTTCAGGCCAGGACTCTCATCAAACATGTGAAGTTTGGGGCAGATTGGACAATGTACGGGGGAGTTACAACAACTTGATGTTTCATGGCGAAACGCACAAAATGGCAGCCATGCCACGTCCACGCCGTTTGGTGAAAACTCACAGATAGCACAACTTTTCATCGTGAAGGTCTTTAGATTGCGCTGAGTTTGTTAAAGTATGGGGACAGCAAATTGCCAAAAATTTTACTAAATTCAAAATGGCCGACTTCCTGTTGGATTTAGGGCATGGCACCAAGAGGTTTTTTGTTCGTCTGGACAAGATACATATGCCTACCAAATTTTATCCATGTACATGAAACATACCAGTGGGGCTCTTCTGTAGGGGCGTTGTCAAGCCCCCTGGCCCCGCCCTAAGCCGCGACCTCTATCATATCAAAATTATTGCCAGTTTTGATGTGCCTTCCAAGTTTCGTGATTTTCCAAGTATGCCTAGGCCCTCAAAAATGCAATGTACTAGCGAAATAATAATAATAACTCTAAGGATTACAATAATTATAGTATCTGTATCTTAATTCACCAGTGTTTTTGTTGCTGCCGTTTACATTCCCCCCAGACACTGTATGAGGTCATCGACAGTCACCTGACAATACAACCGGATGGTATTTTTATTGTTACTGGTGATTTTAATCAAACAGACCTCAGATCTGTTTTACCTAAATTCCACCGTCATGTCTACACCCCCCTCAGGGGAAGTTTACACAAACATTTCTGGCAGCCACAAAGCCCTTCCCTGCCCCCATTTGATCACTCAAACCATGTTTTCCTGCTTCTCCTGCCTACTTACTCCCAGCTTTTTAAAAGGGTCAAACCATCAGAAAAAAACAGTTGAGTTGTGGACGGATGGAGTTTTGAGTGCACATGTTCAGAGATGCCACCACCCAGGAGAATCGCATCAATCTTGAGAAATATATATCAGTGACCATCATATATCAGCAAATGTCTTGACGGTGTGGTGATCAAAAAGACAATAAAATCATCCCGCAACCAGAAAGCCTGGATGAATAGAGAGGTGAGGGCCCTATCCAGAGCCGAAAAAGCTGCCTTCCGGTCAGGTGATCAGAAAGCATATAACACCGCCAGAGCGAGACTGAAAGCTGGCATCAAGGAGGGAAAGCGGAGACATTAGGAGAGACTGGAGAGAGATCTCGACACAAACACCACCAAAGATATGTGGCAAGCAATCCAGACCATCACAGGCTACAAAAGCCGGAGCGTCCCCATCATGTGTGAGTTGCCAGATGAGCTTAACACATTTTATGCTCGCTTTGATCTTCTCAACAAATAGTCAGTTGTCAAGTCTACTCCGCCTCCAGAGGATCGGCCACTGTCAGTATCCACAGCGGATGTGAGAAGAATTCCTGCTGAGAGTAAATATGAGTAAAGCTGCTTGGCCTGATAACATCCCTGGCCGTGTACTAAGAACATGTGCCAACTAGGGATGGGCCATGATTTTCGAATTTTCGAATAGTCAGTTAAATTATAAAAAAAAGTTTTTACTGGCACCTGGTAGTAACGCGGCAGTAAAACGTGAAACAAAACAGGAAAACGGGAAACAACAGGCACAATTACTGAACTAAACCAGTACTGCCAGGACAAGTGCACATCCCTCCACATCAATATCCCCACTGGCAAAATTAGCAAGGGCATACTTGTGTGGGCCTGCAACGTCTGTGCCATCAGAGAGGGTGTTTTCCACGGCAGAACTTTGTGAACAGACTGCGCTCCCGTATATGCTTGACAATTGAATGAGTATGTAACCTTTTTGGCCTAGGTTAGTATGAATATGAATTGTAGAATTGATCTGACTTTGTCTTGACTTATAATTACCTCAACCTGAAAACTAGGAACCACAACATCTGTGTTGGTTTCACACTGATGTTGTGTTAAATCTTGCACGGTGCAAGATACAAGTCAACTGCCTCATCCTTGGTGGTCTTCTGACAGAATCTAGAAAGGGGCACAGGTGTAGTGGAGGACAAGACAGCACTGCTCTCTTGAGGCATATGCTGGGGGAAGGAAATAAATTTAACTCAAATGTCAATCACATTAAGTGACGTTATAGTTGAGTCATGCACTGACTCACATAATAAATAATATTTAGGGATTGACTGAAACTGCAAAGCGTATGACCTTGGGTAGCGAACTGCATAACACACCTCACCATCACTGGTACTTGCCATTATTGTTAAAATGCAGGGCTGCCTTGGCTTTGGCATCCCATCCTGAACTCCATCATATTGCCGGTAACATAGTCCTCCTGTCTAAAATGACGCTCCACACAACAGCATTTTTGGTTACAGACGTAGCAACAAAATCTAAACCACTCTGCCACTGAGCAGCACAGCACAAAATTTCAATGCATAAAAATGATATTGTGTTGTTGCCACAGGAACTGGAGACCCTTGACAATGGGAAGCCATATGCTGTTTCCTACACCGTGGATCTGCCCAATGTGGTGAAATGTCTCAGGTAACAAACACACAACACGAGAATTTATGGCATTTTAAAGCTTCATTGTGTGCCTTTGCTTTGAAAACGTTCTGCTTCCCTGTGGCCAACGAAGTCACAAAAACCAATCCTGATATAACACTGCCTTGTTACTTCTTACTGATGCCTTTGGCTGCCTCAGTCTGGGTGGACAATTCATCTAGCTCTTTAGCGTAATCTCATAGGCATAAGTAAGACAGAGTAGCTCTGCTTTGAACTTCTGGGAAAAAACCCTTTGGTGGAAGCACAGATATTGTACTAACACATGTCTAAACCAGTTGTATTGTGTTTAGGTACTACGCAGGCTGGGCTGACAAATGGGAGGGAAAGACCATCCCCATCGATGGAGATTATTTCTGCTACACCAGACATGAACCTATTGGAGTGTGTGGACAGATCATACCGGTGAGGGAGGTGGGGGGTGTAGGTAGGCAGGGAGAAAAAGATGAAAATATTTTACATCCTGATAAATACAGAGAGATACACAAAATATGAAAGGAGGGAATGGTAATGCATACATTTAGCCACTGCACCTGATTTTTCACCGCTGACTGACTACTCTGCAAGAGGAAACTGCATCTTTAACATTAATCTAGGTTTTCTAGGTAAAATAAAATGGCAGTCAGTGAGACAATTGAAGGACTCTCTTGGATCGTTGAGGCTGAAAATTCAAAAAAGTCTTATTGCTTAAATAGCTACATGAAGTGAAAGCGGACAAATTTCTTTATGTTTTGATAAAGTCATAAAATGAAGAAGTCATGTGACACACTCGAAGCAGCGCAATAAACACCCATTGTAAACTCACAAGAGGACTGAAAAGCATAAAACTAAAACTCTGGTTATTCAAACACCAAAAAATTCAGAAAGATATCAAAAAGCATAATTCTAGTTTAATAGTTGAAAGTCTTGTGACCCATTTAAAGTTTAAATGAAGTCTGTAGCTGAAAGTATGCAGAAGTAGTAGAACTAGTAGAGTAGATTGAAGAGAATTTGAAGATTTCTCCCATTCCCTTGTATTATAAGAAATATTGAAAAAAGCTTAATATTTTGAAATGTACAAAAGGTAGAAAAAAAAGGCTGAATACAAGCATACATGTCCTTTAAAAAGGGGAACATTTTGATAGTTGAATGATTTCTGTAGCTGAAAGTGTGCAGAAGTAGTAGTTGACTGAAAAACGTACAGAAGACGGAATAAGAAGTCAGAATAATAAAGTTTACAAGAACAATAGTGTGAATGCATGCTACTGAATCAGCATTCACTCTAATAATAAAGATCACAAGAATAATAGTGCAAATGCTGCTGAATCAGCATTCACTTGAAAAGCAAAGTGAAGTTTGCTTCTGTTTCAGAATCAGAAGTTTTGCTTCTGCTAGTTGGAAGACCATTGCTCAATCGAGAATTATGTCTGCACTGGACTGTAGTGATACTCAGTGTCACAGTGCACTATCCTTTATCGCAGCTGATTAATTCTTGACTCACCATTGTGTAATATATGAAAGGGTGCTATGAGAGCCTTGTCCTCAATAATCTCTGTGGACGCATGCTTTCTTGTGAAGAATTGGGAAGAGTATTTGTGCCTGACTGATATAGTTACTCCAGCCGACTCATAAGAGAAACACAGCGTATGCCATTAGTGGGGTATGCACAGAGGTTGGTTTTCCTGATATAATGCTGTAGATTGTACTCTACGGTTCAATTGCTTGTTAGGTCAATACAGTGTTCCCCATACATCTCTGCAGTAGTTGTATACACCCTGTAGTTGGATGTATGTATACCACGATTACCCACATTCTGTATTGTTCAGCTATGTTATTGATCTTTATCTTCCATTGAGTTCTTAAGTTGTTTCTGTGTCTCTGTCATAATGAATTTATATGGGACTGAATTCTAAAAAAATCAGCCGTCAGTTGATCACTGCCCAGCTTAAAAGAACACTAAACCTTCTGCAAACTCGTTAAATATGTATGTTGATATGTTACGTTTGACATATTGACATTTTGCCACTGAATTACCACTGAATTGCAGTTTACTTTACCAAACTTTAGTTTTGGAATGTCACCAACTGATATACAACGAGAGTGTACACAAGAGCACAGATGGAAAGAAGAGGGATGGGCCATATAAGGCCATGTCATTCTAAACCAGAGGGTCTGGGAAACCATCCAGTTCACAGGCAAAAATAGAAGTGTGTGCATATGTGTGTTGTGGTGTGATAGAGGGAGAGAATAACGCATTTTAATCCTTCTATAGGTTTTATAATTAATGACCAATCTGATGTCCTCCTGCATACTGTCACCTCCTTTCCACGAAAGAATCAAAGCAGAAGCCAGTGGTATCAGAATTTTTGCACAACTGAAACCTCTTTTATGTGTTCTGTAAAGTCATACTTCGACTGTCACAAGATTCAGACAGAAAACAGCCCTATGTCAAAACCGTGCAGAGGGCTGCATTTGTGCGGGTGTGTTGTTTAAGGAAGTACAGTTGGAGTAGCAGATTAATGTTTTTGAAGGCTTATCAGATGTCAAAACACTGCACAACTGTTTGTAATACTCACAGACAGCTTGTTACAACTATTTTATCTTTCGTCACGACGATCATGAGGTAAACTGTAGAACTACGGTGTTCACGTTACAAAGTAAGCTACAGTACCAGGATTGCCAACGCAGCGCCTTGCTGGATGACCTTGCATTGCAGCAAAAGTTAAGCCAGTTTAAATTTCTTTGCCAGACGTCCCTGAAATTCCACCCGCACTCTGCGCCTAAAAAGGAAGTGATGTCATGTTTCTGATATGGGTAATAAATAAATATTGATCAGAGCAATCACAAACTATAAACAGTGTAGGTGAGTGATGCTACAGTTCTACAGGGAATTGGAGCGAATATTGTGAATGGAATTGTAATGTGACCATACCTTTATTCCTGATCTTTATCTCCTCCCTCTCTTCTCTCCCTGCAGTGGAACTTCCCTCTGTTGATGCAGGCCTGGAAGCTTGGCCCTGCCCTTGCAACTGGAAACACTGTGGTGATGAAAGTTGCAGAACAGACACCACTCACAGCACTCTATATAGCCAGCCTGATCAAAGAGGTACTTTGTTTCTTTTTTTTCTTCACTTACATTCCCATCAGTTAATGTGACTTCACAAGAAAAATATAAATGATCATAAATGCAATGCAAAAGAACAAGGAGATCATCTTTTCATTTTTATGCAATATTTATGCTTAACCATTCAGTAAAATAAAAATATTGAATCAAATTAGCAAAATCTATACTCTTTCAACCTTTCAATTTTAATGGGCTTGTATTGAAGCTTGCAATGGTCTGCTGTGTGTGTTCTCAAAATTAGAAATGGCTGTCTATGCAAAGTTGTAGAATTATGCAGTCTCTCTTTGCTTATTAGGAGATGTATTCAAATTGTTAGCCTCATTATGAGCCTACAGTGTCAGAAGTTACTGTCCTTCCTTAAGGAGTAGAAATGAAAGCTTTCTTCTGAGCCATCTATCAGACCTTGAAAATGTTTAACTGTGTAAAAGCTGGGTGGGCCAGGTTTTATATTCCTACAACAGTATCCTTGTACACCAGGCACCGTAATGTCAAGTTGGATAGGGAAATTAAGGAGAATGAGGGATGCTGTGTTGTGCAGTCGTTGCTTTTTTATGAAGAACAAATTGTTATAGGATGTTTGCACCTACACTGTTTGAAGCATCATTCTTTCTGAGGTTATTAGCTCGTTGTTATCCTCCTCTCTTAAATTATACAATCGACCCCCACACTGTAAAAATGAAAATGTTCCACAAACAAGCTAAATGTTGTGAAATCAAGAGAAATATGTTATTATCAAATCAAAAAATCTGCCAACAGGATAAGCAAAAATTACTTGATAAGGATTCTTCTAGAGCATAAGAATTAGGTCACTACAAAACAAAAAAAAATAAAACTAGGCTTGGTACAACCAATGAACCTTCAGTCTTGCAGAGAAGGGAGAAAATTGGTCCAGATATAAGAAAATATCTCAAAAGTAATGGCCTTTTTTGCTGCAGTGGAATAAATCTGACCTTGCATTCATCTCCAGATGGTTAGCACAATTGCCCTCTCACTTATAAGTGTTAGTCAACTGCAGTTAATTCAAAATGCTGAAACAAGAGTTTTTTGGCCACATTGCATCAGTCTAAAATAATTTTGGCTTCCTGTTCATTCAAGAACTACTAATAAAATGTCACTTCTTAAGTACACTGTCCTGTGTGGCTTTGCTGACAGACTGGGTTGGACAGGATGGCACATACAGAGAATAATATGTATAATTGTTATGATGTATAATAATTTGGTCACACATATAATTATATGCAATATATATACAGTATGTGCGACCAAATTCTCTCAAGCTTTTGTTGACTTGGACTTTCATATATGTGAGGTCATCATGCTCAGACCAGTTTGGTTGTTGTAAGTGCAAAGTGAAAAGTTACTTCTTTTAGCTTTTATAGTCTGAGCTGCTGGAATACTCTGCCATCGCACCTGACGTACTCCAATGTTGATATAATTTAAAGTACACTCAGAATGCTCCTTTTTGCATTTGATTACCTTTGATTTCTATATTTTTGAAGGGACTTAATATCCTTGACACAATGCAAAGCAACAAATATCTTCTGTGAAGCTTACAATGTTCAGTCTTGCTGAGATTATGTCAGATAGGTGCTGATTCAGCTGTAGAGGTTTGTGGTCTTGTATGTAATTGCAATACAATCACTTTTGCATATTATGTTCTTGACAAAGATGTACAATAATAATGACCAATTTTTCTCAAGCTTTTGTTGACTTGGTTTTGCTTACAGGTGGGTTTTCCTGAAGGTGTTGTGAATATCTTGCCTGGCATGGGACCATCAGCTGGGGCTGCCATTGCAAAGCACATGGATGTTGACAAGGTGGCCTTCACTGGCTCTACAGAGGTAGGACAGTTCTGTTTTTTGTCTTTAGTTATCGTTGGCAGGACAATAACATGCTGTATACATACTAAAACTAATTCAAAAGCCAGGAGATATTTTTAAGACCACAATGGGGGCAGAATTAAGTTCTCAAGTTCTTTATTTATTGCCATATGCACAGCAATTAAAGTGAAGCAGTCATTGGCAATAAAATTCTTAGTTCTCAGGCTCCCTCCAACAATGGTCATACAAATATGTATGAAAAAGAAAATCACCTAAGTAAAAATTAGAATCTAAGACATAAAGAAAAAATAGAAAAATATAAATAAATAATAAATAAAAAATAGTGTATAAGTTAAAATATAGGAATAATATACAAAATATGAAATAAGATAAAAATATAATATTGTGGTAGACAGGTGTACAGTAATGGTAAAATGAATAAGCAATTGTGCGTGAACAGGGAGTAACAGGAGAGGCCTGAGCACACAGCCCTGAGGGGCGCCGGTCTTGAGAGTCAGGGTGGAGCATGTGTTGGTGCCTATTTGCACAGCCTGGGGTCTGCCCATCAGGAAGTTCAGAATCCAGTCGCATACAGTGGTGTTGAATCCCAGGTCTCGGACTTTTATGTCGAGCTTGGAGGGCTTAAGAACTAAAGTCAATGAACAGCATTCTCACATGCAGTGTTTCCCATACATTGATTTATTTGTGGTGGCCCACCACAATATCAGCATTGATTGCCACATATTGATTTTCAATTTTTTTACTATTTAAAATGAGTGAAATCCCATTTCATTGTAGAGCTGCGCGCAGCGCATTTATTCGCTCAGCCCGTCCTTGCGCATGCACGTGCTCGCTCATCAAGTTGACTTTTGAGATTTTGGAGGCGGGGTTGGAATAGACAGTGGCTGATATTTCCCTTCCTTTGATTGGTCACTTGTTGTGTTCACAGTAACATTAATCTGTTCAAAGTGTGCATGCAAATGAAATGTAGTTTCACGTTTTTGTACTCTCAGGCTAGGTTATAACTTAGTGTAAGACTTACTTGCTCCAATATGATGACCCCATAAAAATGGTTGTTCTCTCAGGCTTCGACTGTGTCAGTGATAAAACCAAACATTCTGTGGGAAACACTGACGTGTTATTATTATTTATTATTACTAGTCTTTATTAAACAAGGGCCATGCACAAGAAACATTAATCTCAAATTGAGAAAATATGATTTATGCCAGATTTAGCTATTAGCTATTTTTCATCTGCAGTCCATGGGCAGGTACACATCACTAGACACTAAAAACATTCATTTACATGTAACACCATTACATAGTCTACATCACACATAGTTGTACAGAAAATCTACAGTACAAGCGCACATCAGCGTATAAATACTAGCACATTCATCCAGTACAACTATAAAATTACAATTCATTACAATTAAAAATCTGAATCACGATCAAATCAATGTCGACATTACTGGTTATGACTCGTTCCGCTGGTCTAGGTGAAAGAGTGCAGTGTGGAGGTTTTGTAGTGGGTCCAGTGAGTCAGGAAGAGAGGAGGTGGTGAAGGTTTTGCCTAACCGCTCAAAGCACTTCATGATGGTAGAGGTGAGTGCTACTGGGTGGTAGTCGTTTGGGGACAGGGACAATTGTGGACTTTTTGAAACATGTGGGCACTATAGACTGGAGCATTGAGAGGTTGAAAATGTCTGGGAAGACATCTGCCAGTTAATCTGCACACATCTTGAGGACATGGCCATGGATGCCATCAGGTCCAAGTGCCTTGCGTGGATTAGTCCTATTGAAGCATCTGCACACATCTGCCTTCGATATTATTTGTGGGCAAGGTTCCTGGGCCTTTTGTACTTCCTCAGCCAGGAAGTTGTTCTCAAAGTGTGCATAGAAGGTGTCAAGTTCATTTGGGAGAGATGCGGACATTATCTCAGCACTGCTGATTTTCCTTTTGTAGTCTGTATTAGTTCTTAGTCCAGACCACATGTTCCTGGTGTTGGAACCCTGGTAGTTAACCTCCACTTTGTCCATCTTTGTATTGCATCTTGGCACTGCTAGCTCCCCAGAGCGCATACCTTGATTTCCACTATTCTGTATTCATCCACATCACCCAAGTTCTACACATCAGTCCGTGCTTTAAGTTAAACAAAAATATATCAACAAGTATGGCAAAGTATATGCTGTAATCAGTCCAGCAGTCCAACAGAGAGACAATGGAGAGGGAGAGGTGAGGTGAATCTAGAGTGTACCAGACACTTTGGAGAAACGGGTCTGTGTGTGTTATAGTCTGTGGTCTCCACTGCTGTTATACAGTTTAATGGCAGCAGGTACAAATGAGCACCTGAAGTGCTCTATTTTGCACCTGGGTGGGATGATCCGGTTACTGAATGAGCTGCCCATCTGCCATAGCTCACCATGGAGAGGATGAGAAGGAAATCGGTGTTGCTGGGAAATCGGAGACGTATACAGACGTATACATTGACGTAATGACGTGGCTGTCTAGCCCGTGGAAAACATGGATCCATGGTGGAAAAACAAACGGGTTCTTAAAAGGTTCGTAAGTTGAGCCAACGGCGAACCAGCACTAGCACTAGCCCAGATTGATGGAAAAGGGGTATATATGGCATGTGATGTCAGTGCCACAGGTCTGTAGTCATTGAGATCGCTGGGATGTCCTGTCTTTGTGACTGGAATGATGTAGGAGGTCTTCCATAGATTGGGCACCTTCATCAACCTCAAGGAAAGATTGAAGAGGTGCTGGAAGACTCCTGCAAGGTACCCAGCACACGCTCTGAGAACCCTTGGGCTTATGTTATCCGGCCCACTGGCTTTGTTTGTTTGGAGCTCCCTTTCCACCTGGCTGGGGGTAAGAGTGGGACTGGGAGACAGTGTGAGATGCAGTGAATTGTGAAAATTGTGAAAGTTTAGCAGTGGTTGACATGTCATGAAGGGGGTTGGGGGTTGCGATTCAACGGCATCCAGTGACGTTTAGATTTTCGGTAAGGGAGAGCTGGAGGGTGAGGAGGGGCTGTCCTCTGAAGCTTTGAAGTGAGTGTACTGAGAGAGGGAGAGTAAGTAAGTAAAGTTTATTTATATAGCACCTTTCAAGAACAGACGTCACAAAATGATTCACCATAAAAGACAACAAGCAAACCTTTTTGGATGGTATAGTGTTGTCTTCACAGAAACTGATGTAGTCTGCTATGCAATGAGAGAGACCCTCAATGTCATCCCCATAGTCCTGGAACAGTTCCCAATCTGTGACATGGAAACACTCCTGGTGGGTGTCCTCTGCATCCTTAGACCAGACCACAGTCCTTGTGCTGGCCACCTGTTGCTTCACCAGTGGCTTGCAGGATTTTATTCTCTCTCGTTGCACAGTTTACATATTGCTTGAAGTTAGTCGGAACAGGAGAGAGGGAGACATGCTTGAAATCCCCACTGATCATTATGAGGGCGCTGGGATGCTGTATTTAGTATTAAGTCCAGCAATGATTGTGCGGATGACGTCACTCGTGCTCGCTGCCGCAGCACATGGTGGAATGTAAACAGCCACAACAATGGCGTGCGAGAACTCCCATGGCAGATAGTACGGTCTCAATCCTACCACCACCAGTTCAATATCGGGAGTGAAAATACATTCCTTCAGTTACATGTCCAGGATTACACCACTTAAACTTAACAAAAACAGCAAGGCCTCCTCCCTCCTCCTCTGTCCGCTCGTACTAGCGTGAAGCCGGCTAGTGTAAGCAGACTGTCGGGTTCCCATTAAGCCATGTCTCCGTGAAGCAGAGTAAAGGCCGCCTCCGGCCGTGAGGTCTCTCCACCATGTCAATAACTCCATACAGCTTGTCCAGGGCTTGGTTGGTGTCGGTGTGTGGTGGAATGTACACCACTGTGAGAATGACCGATGTAAACTCCCTCTGGAGATAACAAGGACTGTGTCCGATCATAAGCCCATAGAAATTATCTCCACTTCTGAGCACCACTGGTTGTTGATCTGTCTGCAGTAGCCATTGTCACTAGTAGAGTAACTGCGATCCTGAGGGCCACCCACAGATCCCTCACTTTCTCCTCTTCTCCATGTATTCCAAGAGCTCAAGGTTGGTCATTGTGACTGAGGGAAAGGTTTTTCAGCTCTAGTGCCAGTTGTACCCCATCTACAATCACGGGCCACTTCATTAGGTACTAGTACCGGGTTGGACCCCTTTTGCCTTCAGAATTGCCTTAATTCTTTGTACCATAGATTCAACAAGGTGATAGAAACATTCCAGATTTTGATCCATATTGACATGATAGCAGCACGCAGTTGCTGTAGATTTGTCGGCTGCACATCCATGATGCGAATCTCCTGTTCCACCACATCCCAAAGGTGCTCTAATGGATTGAGATCTGGTGACTGTGGAGGCCATTTGAGTACAGTGAACTCATTGTCATGTTCAAGAAGACAGTTTGAGATGATTTGAGCTTTGTGACATGGCGCGTTATCCTACTAGAAGTAGCCATTAGAAGATGTGGTCTTCTGCTGCTGTAGCCCATCTGCTTCAAGGTTCGACATGTTGTGCATTCAGAGATGCTCTTCTGCATACCTTGGTTGTAACGAGTGGTTATTTGAGGTACTCTTGCCTTTCTATAAGCTCGAAACAGTCTGGCCATTCTCCTCTGACCTCTGCCATCAACAAGGCATTTTTGCCCTTTTGTCTTCCTCAGGAGGACCACAATACAGCCAGAGACTATGCCTCGATTTTTGTAACTATGTCTGTGGCTGTCTCCCTCACCTCCAAAAGTGCATCTCTAACTTGCCCAGCTTTGTATCTAACAGCTTGTCTGTCACTGTTGACACGACTCTCCCACCTGGTTTCTTACCATGATTTAAGTGTGATATTAGCATGGCTCTTCAAGATGTCCCATCTCTTTGTGGAGGCTAAAAACAGTGTGAAAAGCTTCTGCAGTCTTCAAAGGAGATATCAAATTCCTGAATTCTATATCAGCAACGACAAGCTTTCTCCTGTTGACTCCTCTGCCTCAAGGAACCCCATAAAATGTTCTATAATCTATGGAGTGTCATCCATTGTGACAATGCATATTATGACTGATAATTGGTCGGTGTGGCTAACATCAGGAGTGCAATCCAAAATTATTGAATAATATTTTGATTTTTCAATTTCTTCAACCATGTGCTCCTAATCTTACCACTGATGCAGCCGATCAATTCATTCTGGACCCTTTTCCCAGATATAAAGTGTGTTTCGTTCCTCCTTCGACCTTAGCAACACCTCATAACTGGGTCAAATATGGCTTTGAGCTCCACTTCTTTGTGTAGTGTGTTGGCTATCCCGCTTAAAACAATATTTCTTTCTGCCAAGGACTGAAAAATAGCCACCAACCTGGTCAAAACGTCACGCCACTTCTTCCTCTTAGCCTCTATAAGTGCCATTTCTAATTTGTCAATTGTTTGCTCCTTTTGAAGGCAAAGCTCCAATTCCTTCCATGATGACATGTGTACCATGTTCTGGACTGTCCTCATGCGTTTTAAGTAAAGTACAACTTTTCCAATCGTCAAGTCCTATGGTGGGTAGTTAGTTTGTAATTTTTCTGGGAGAAGAGCTTGCAGCAAAAGCAGTAAAGGGTATTGTTTTCTCTCTTCATCGTTTCCCCATTTATTAGAAAGATGTGGTGGTGGCAACTTCTTCCATCTTCCCTTTTAGGAAAAGTAAAATCCTCTTTTCCTCTTTCAACTCAAAGGAACCTCTGCTGACAAACTCTGTTGTCACCTTATCTGACAGGGCTGGCCAATCAGCGGGGTCAGCAGGTGCTGTCTTAGTGAACTCACTTGTTGCAGGCTGTGCTCTAGCTGTACATGATGTAGAAGTACATGTCTCTCCATCAGGAGCTACTGTAGTGGGTGAACATGGGGCTGGTGGTATAATTTGTGTACCTGCACAGAAAGACAGACATGCATGCACATAGTTATGTGTGTGTTGCTCAGAAATATAACACATTATTAGTAATAAATACTAAGAAGTATGCAACTCTGATTTGCAATAATAATTACTCAACTCAATTTCACAATAAACAAACCAACTTAAATAAACTCGCCTGCTGCAGGCCAGTGATGGAGTAGCAGAAGATGAAGGGTCTATGCTTTGACTCCCTTCCCCAGTAGTAGAGTCACCGGGTTGTGTGGTGTTGGGCTGTAGCTGTCCCAAATATTTCCTAAACGCATCTAGAAAATTATCTAATAGAATAAGCATAAATGCATGCACATACACTAGATTTGTGTAAAGTATACTCTGCATTTGATTCATTCACTCAGGGGCCTAAGTCAATCCCACAAACACTCTGCAAAACTTGAATGTCTTTCAGTTCCAAATATACACTTTTTTTAAGTGCTTGGCTGGGCATTCATGCAAAACACATTTTTGTAATATCTCATAATATATTTTCATTTAAAACTATAACTCTGGTTTATCCTATACACCAAATTATTTTATGTCCATTGCTTATTGTAATATATGAAGTTAAAGAGAGGGAAACAGATAATAACAGGTTAATAACAGGTAGCTGTTTCATCAACAGCAGCAGCTCAGCTGCCATCTCCCCATGCTAGTTTATCTATTGCACTCCTTCACACTGTGACAGTGACTGAAGCAATGACCCACCGGGCCGCTGCATAAAGTTTAATCGGCTCTAGGGGTCCATATTCGATTAGTCAACTTGTTACATAACATTCATGCTTTCGACCTGAGTCGAGGCAGACATTGTCACAGGTGCACGGCATGCCACAAAACAGACTCTGCAAAACCAGAAACCATACTTTTCTTACAACATAAAAAAATATATAAAAATAAATAGATAATAATAAATATACATATGGGAGATGACCATAATTGTATTAAAAAGTTTCTTCCTTCATTTATTTCTATATATATTTTCTTGGCAGGGTGGCGCCCCCTCCACATGGTCGCACCCTAGGCGCCTATAAGGTCTATGCTTAGGGCCGGCCCTAACAGTGGGACTGATGTGGGTTTCCTGAAAAAAAATGACATGCGATGATAAGGATTTGCAGTGCGCAAATTTTGCTCCGTTTGAGTGCAGTTCCGAGACCTTCACAGTTCAAAGAAGTAAATATAACCCAGCTTCCCCTAGAGCTGGCAGCCATGCTAGTTTGCATTCAACAAAAGATACAAAAAGAAAATAAAACATGCATTTAATAAAAAGAATTCTGGCAACAACAGAAAAGCCCACCCAACACTACTTCCTTGAACTAAGCGACAAAACCCACATACTGAAAATCTGTGGTTGGACCGTGTATGTGCTACATTGTGGCCAAGTTGTCTACTACATGGATAGTCAGTGGTAGTGTCTATAATGTGTCTATAATCCTGGACATTAAATGTTCAACTGTAATTTTCTGTAGTGGTCCCAGTAATATTTGTTCTTTAAGTGAACTGAAGTAGCATATCACATGACATGGTTAAGCTACAGGCAGGTGACAAATTAAAGGAAAAACCTGAATAAAAGAGTGGAGAAACATATCAAATGCAGATGCTTCCATATAGGTGAAAAGGATTTTCCTGGCATGGTTTTGGTCCACTTGTCCCCTTAGGGGGAAGGGTCGATGCAAATCAATGGAAAGTTATTATGAGTGATAACTTTTATACTTAAATGAAACATTTCAATCCTGATGGGAGTGGTCTCTTCCAGTGGGACCATACTTGCATCCACGGGGCAGGAGGGGTCACTGAATAGTTTAGTGAGTATGAAAATGATGTGAATCATATGCTATGGCCTTCGCAGTCGCCAGATCTCAGCCCAATTTAACACCTATTGGTGTGTAACAATAAATACATAGAAAGTAGGATGATTGATAATTACGTAGCTTAATGAGAGAGATTAAAGATGATGTAATTGGGTTGTTGGGAAAGGGGTGAAGATCACGTAGAACATGAAGTTAGGTGTAATTCTTTTCAATATGCTGATGAGTTTAGGTTGTATTATTTTATGTAATTGTTCAAGAGGTTCCTGTAGTATGGTAATCCACTTCTGAGCTGTAAAGAAGGAAGAAAAAAGCAAACAAGTACCAGCAGGACACATGTAAACCCATTTAGAAATTTGCTGTTTCTAATATAAGCCTGCTTCAAATCAAGGCCTGGTACCCTCTGTAGTTAAAGGAAATAAAGCACAGAGCAGTCGCAAACCACGCTACTGACTGACAGACTAAATAAAACCTATTATTTACACTTTCTCCTCATAACGTTCCTTGGTTTCTATCAGCAGCTTGTTATAATATTCTGTCTACTAGTGAAGAATTTCACTTACCTTGGAGAGATACACAATATGTTCTGGTCAATGAATTCAGCAGTCTTTAGTCTTCAGATAGTGGTATCTAAGACCAGCAGAATATTCTGTTCTTAGCGTGTGATAGATTTGGAATGAGTGGCGGTCAGTGAGTGGAACTGCTGTAAAAGGCCCCTGATGACATAATTGAGGACTTTTTGTGCCTCCAACATTCCAAATATAACTTCACCACTCAGTAAGTCAGAGACACACTTTCTTGTTTATAATGCTGGCTCCCACTTTGCTGTGGTCCACCATCCTAACAGACGTGTTTGTGTTTCCTCTATATAAAAATATCAACCTATTGCATCAGCGTAAGAGGCAGTATGATTTTTTTTGATGGCTGAGACGGAGAATGTTGACCAGATCCTGGTTTTTGTGGATCTTGGCGATAATGACCTGGAGGCGCTGATCTGTTGCTGGTTTTGGCCTCAGGTTATGATGAGCTCTGTCAGTGTTGACTGGCTTGTTGAAGATGAGACACAAAATCTGTGGTGTGACTGTTTTCTGCTCCTTCACTGATGCCCACAATTCTAATATTTAGCGGGGCATTCACCTTGGACTTCAGAAAGCTGTTGTCTGCCTGTAGCTCTTTGCATGTAGCCTCTAGCATCGTAATTTGGCGTGCCACAGTCGAAACCGCCTTGTCTAAAGAATCCCTTTGGAAATCATCCTCTTGGTGCTCCCTTTGATGGATGGACAAGTGTGCTTCAATACAGTCAAACAGATATCCCATAGATTTGTCATCAAAAAGTGTGGTAACTTTGCTTAGTTGCGCAGCTCCCTGATGTCGGCCGTTATCATGTCATTGCTAGCAAAAGTAGAGTTAGCACTAGCCACTGATTCTGTGAAAGGCTGGGTATTGTAATTTTTTATTTTTGTTGAAGAAAGGGTACAGTCTTTTTTTTTTCTTACTTTCATGTGTGCCACGGGTCATAAAGGTGCGTTTTACATGTAAGGATCAATTCTGTCTCTGTATCAGGGCTTTATTTTCCTCATCACCATCGAACAGGTGCAGTCCTTGTCCCTGGTGAAAAGCCAAGGACAAGCAGAAGTATCACCATCTCTTTCTTTACCTCTCTGTGTCCATCAGGTGGGTCATCTAATCCAGCAGGCTTCAGGCAGCAGTAACCTGAAGAAAGTCACTCTGGAGCTGGGAGGAAAGAGTCCTAATATCGTCCTGTCTGATGCGAACAGTATGTATTCTGTCTGTGTTTCCAAAGCTGCAAGATACCGTATGCGACTGCGTTTGTGGCAGTTATATCTGTAAAGCAAACAGTCACATTGTAATCAAGGCTGGATTACCATCCAGACAAAGTAGGCAACTGCCCTTGGGGGCAGGTTATGGGGCAATTGGTTTGTGGTAATTTGATTGTTACTTTGTTTGGGAATATTCACAACTAAAGCACAATATCCATTGACATGTTACATGCCTTCAGGGGAGAGGGAGGAAATGGGGCTTAATCGGAGCCCAGCAACTAATTTTTTCCGGAGGGTCCCCAAGCAGGTTCATGTGGCCATAATTCTAATATTGATATTGGTCCTTACAGTCTGGCCTTTTTATTTGAATGTAGAATTAATTTCTTGTGTTATGGCTGTTTACCTTTGTCTGGTACTGTAGGAGGAAAAATGTCTATTGTACAGATTACTGGGTATACTGCTCACATGAAGTGTAACAAAACAAGTGAGTCGAAACTATGAAAGAAGTGTGTTGAAACTCTGAAGTGAGTTCTGAAGCTCGATTCATTACACATTGATGCAAGATGGCTCTCACTACTTTCCTTGTTTTTCTTTATTTTATTTTCTCTTTTCTTATCTTTCTTAATTTCACTCTGTGTATCAAGAGTATTTTATGCAGGCTTGTTTGCACTAGACACAGTTAAATATTTGCACCTTTCTGGAGACCATGGTTTCATACACCTGCGACGAGCTCCTGGAATACCAGCTTGGAGCTCGAGTTGTTTCGGCAGACATACCTGAGGTGATATGGAGACAGCATCGGCAAGAGAGCCGGTGTGAAGGTCAGAGAGATGATCGAGAGGGACAGGACATTTAAACCTTTTCTTCCATCAATCATCATGGGGAACATGAGGTCACTCGCCAACAAGACGGATGCAGCGGAACAGCTTTGGTGAACAGTCAGTTTGCCTACAGGGAGTGCGGTTTGCTCTGCTTTACGGAGACATGGCTTAATGGGAGTATACCGGACAGTCTGCTTGAACTGGCTGGCTTCACACTAGTACTAGTGGACAGAGGAAAACAGAGCGGAGGAGGAGGTCTTGCAGTCTTTGTCAACTCTAAGTGGTGTAATCCGGACACATTACTGTGAAGAAATGTATTTGCACTCCTGATATTGAACTGATGGCGGCAGGATAGAGACCGTACTATCTGCTACAGGAGTTCTTGCACACCATTGCTGTGAATGTTTACATCCCACCATCTGCTGCTGCGGCAAGCCCGAGTGACGTCATCCACATGTCTCCCTCTCTCCTGTCCTGACAAACTTTAAACAATATGTGGACTGTGCAACGAGAGAGTATAAAATCCTGGATCTCTTATATGTCAATGTCAAGGGGGCATACAGCTCCTCTTCCTTACCCCCACTCTGAGAATCAGACAACAACCTGATACACCTTGTAGCCATACACCTACAAGTCACTGGTGAAGCAACAGGTGGCCAGCATAAGGACTGTGGTCTGGTCTAAGGACGCAGAGGAGACCCATCAGGAGTGTTTCCATGTCACAGATTGGAAACTGTTCCAGGACTATGGGGATGACATTGAGGATCTCTCTCATTGCATCACTACATCCGTTTCTTTGAGGACACCATTGTCCCATCCAAAAAAGGTTTGCTGCTTCCCAAACAATAAACCCTAATAAAGATAAAAAGTCTTCTCAATAATAAGAAGAGGGCTTTCATGGCGACCCACCATCTCTGCCCCCATTCACACCTCTGCTGGAGACTCTGTACCAGTATGGCTACCTCCCCCTCTCTCAGATCACCCATAACTTCAGAGGACAGCCCCTCCTCACCCTCTCTCCTACCAAACTCCTACATGTCACTGGATGGTGTTACCAACCCCCACCCCCGTCCATGACATGTCAACCACTGCTGGCTGTGCCTCTGAGGTCATAATTAGCAACACCGGCAAGGGCCCAACGGTCCCTGGCACTGAAAGTGCCAGGAACCTATTGTTTCTGTGGAGATTATTATTATTTGGGTTCTAACCCCAAAGATGGTGGGGCTGTAATTTCACTCAAAATTGCAATTTGGAAAGGCCATGCCCCTCACATCGTGACTCCGATTGAGTTGAAATTTGACACACATCTAGCTCAATATGCTCTACAAAAAAGCCTTTTGGACCATACAGGTCCGCCATGATGGATGTTTTTCTAATTTGCATAATGTTAAAAACAGTAATATGAATAGACGTTTTTGGATTTTCACTCTACCAACAGCAAATTTGCTGTACAGCCTTGAGGGACTGAGATACACATTTCTATTATAAATGAGCAAGATTGGGAATAGGCCTGCTAAAGCATTTTGACCTAAGCCATAGGTGGCGCCACAAATACCAAAAACGTGTACCTCAAAACCCAGTGGACAGAATTTCACCGAATTTGGTGCACATGCTCTGGGGGCAAGTATGAATCAAAATCTTAAGTGTCATATTGATGAATATAGGCATGGCCTATTGATCGTTTTTTATGCTTTTGCTTAATTTTCCGTGAGCTGGAATGAGCTAGACACATGAAACTTGGCACCATAACTGGAGATGACATGCAGGTGCTTCACAAAAAATACGATCCCAATCGGCCTGACGGTGACGCTATAACTAACAGCCAATAAAGTGAAAACTTTGAAAGGCTGGTCCCCCCACAACGCGAGTCCAATTGACTTAAAATTTGACACACATCTACAACTCAATGTGCTCTACAAAAAAGGCCACCATGACGGATTTTTTTGCTAATTTGCATAATCTGAAAAACTGTAATGTGAATAGACTTTTTTGGATTTCCACTGCATCAGCACCAAAATTGGTATACAGCCTTGGGGGACTGAGATACACATTTCTATTACAGATGAGCAAGATTGATAGAAAAATGTGGCCACCATTAATCAAAAAACCTTTGAAAGGGTGGGGCTTAGCAGGAAATTTGCCATAACTCAAGTTGTCTTGGAGCAATCTTTATCAAACTCAGTGGAGAATTCCCAGCTTATATCCTGAACATACACAGCAAGTTTTTCAAATTTGATACAGGTTGAGCAAATTGCAGGACTTGAGTGCGCAGCTATTGAAATGCTGCATACATTTTAATGATGAAACAAGTGTGTGATTGGTCTCACTCCGTCTTTAAACAGAATTAAACTAGCTGAAGCAAGTTTATCAGTTTTGGGAAGCCGGAAACCCGCTCGTTGCTGCTTGCGGCTCCTGTGGGTTGTTTAACTGCTTCCTTCTGTTGAGCGCAAAAGGGTTGGAACCATAGGCTGTATGTAAAGATGGACGACATGACAACTCCCCAAAAGTGATGCCAAAACATCTTGATTGCCTCCTGGTGGCTGGCTGCAGTATATATAAATCCCTCTCCCTCCATGTTAGCAGATGGGACATGGGACATGGGCCAAAGTACACGTCAAAGAAATTTTTCCCAAAGATGGTTTCTGTCATTTTAGGTAGTTCTTATCACGCTGATGTTTGTTCAAGTCTTAATTTTTCTATTAAGTTTGGTTTCAGTTAGCTAGTTATTTGATGCTATAAAAAGGGAGTGTGACGTCATTATTGAAAGCTGTCAATCAGAGTGAAATAGTCGCAGAGGCACCTGCAGATGTCTTTTCAGGAACTGTATGTAGATTAGGAATGTGGAGAGGAGATGTAACTTTAACTTTAGCAGGTTATCGTTAGTTAGCAGTCACTAATTATTGATTACTGATCGAGTCGGGCGGGTGTATGGGCAGGACCTCGATACCTCGGCTCCTTCCCTGATCACTACTGCGCAGACTCTGGCTCCAAATGACTTCACTAGTGCAAGATGGCAGCGCCCGTATCCGAGATATTTTGGCTTCATTTTTGCACAGTGGGAGGAAGTGGAGACACGTCATCCATCTTTATATACAGTGTATGGTAAGAACCTGCTCATTGCCACTTGTTAGGGCCAGAACACCGAGTGGTGCGAAGGCCCTATTGTAATTAGGGCCCAAGCAACGACTGCTGCAAGGACTCTATTCATAATTTTCACGTGACCTCACACCCTTATAGGAACGCCCACCTGGAGGGCAAAATGAGGCTTTCTTCCGCTGTCCGCTAGTTATTTTTACCAGGTTTAGCCAAAATGTCGGGTAGCTGTTGTTCAATCAGATGCACTAACCGACGAGGAGACAAGCCTGGGTTGTGCTTCTACAGAATCCTGGCCGAGTTTTGATTAGATATATGTCATACGATATTGTCTTAACCTAACCATTACTGCTCTGTAACTACTGCCCTAGAACGCTGACTACAAGGACCCTGAATCCAATCGCTAGGCTATGAGGTGATTTATATGGGTCTTGGCTTCGGGTGTGGCAAGGGGGCTCGAGAGCACCCCCTACAGACGTCACTGTTACGTTTCACCTATATGGCTGAAATTTGGTAGGCACATGTATCATGTCCAGACGAACAAAAAAGCAAATTGGTGTCATGTTCTAAACCCAACAGGAAGTTGGCCATTTTGTATTTTGTGGTCATTTTTGGCGATGTACAGGCTCTGTGCTTTAACAAACTCCTCCTAGAGAATTCATCAGATCAACTTCAAATTTGGGCACTGCACTGTTAAGACTTCTGCGGTGAAAAGTTGTGCTAATCGTGAGTTTTGGTTAAACGGTGTGGCTATGGCGTGGCGGCCAATTTGTGCGTTTTGCCTTGAAACATCAAGTTCTAGTAACTCGAAGGTACATTGTCAAATCTGCCCCAAACTTCACATGTTTGATAAGAGTCCCGGCCTGAAGACATCTACATGCCAATATTCACTCATAGTAATAGTGCCACCTGCTGGCAACAGGAAATGTCATGTTTTACACTTTGATATACTCCTCCTTGAGGGTCAATAGCGCCCCCTACAAAATTTCAAAGAAGTAGCCCTCGCAGTACCTAGATGTACTAAATTTGATAGGCACATGTAACAACATACCTTGACTTTTTCTTATGCACCGGCACTTCTCACAAAAGGGCACAAAGAAAACACAAATCGCGTCAACTGAAAGGAGTGACATTTGTAACAGTGATCACGGTGGACCGTCACATCCTGAGTACACTTCTACAGAAAGGTGACAAATTAAACCACTGGAGGTCAGCAAAAACAAGATTTTCACCTGCTACCAATTGCTGTTGAAAGAGAGGACAAGTCCATCATAAGTCACAGACATGATAGTGGAGGAGTGTTTTGATATTGTTTATTTTTACAAATATTTTCCCTGTGAAAGTTAAGGTTGTTTTTGTCATTTCCTCATTCAGTGGAAGATGCAGTGGAGCAGTCGCACTTCGCTCTGTTTTTCAACCAAGGCCAGTGCTGCTGTGCTGGCTCTCGAACCTATGTCCAAGCAGACATCTACGATGAGTTTGTGGAGCGGAGTGTTGAGCGAGCTAAGACACGAGTGGTGGGAAACCCTTTTGACTTAAAGACCGAGCAGGGACCTCAGGTAACACACACACAAAGTAATTTCATACATTGTTCATATGAAAAATATTGATCAGTGCACCTTTAAAATATAATGTAGGTGTTCAGGAGCATATTCAGTGTTTGGACTCTGGAGAGTGTAAGCACTCTGGCATGCACTCTCACACACTCTTGGTCCTGTTCCCTCTGTGATGACCTGTCCAGGTAGATCAGGAGCAGTTCAACAAGATTCTGGGCTACATCAGCAGTGGGAAGAGAGAGGGAGCCAAGCTGATGTGTGGAGGGGGAGTGGCTGCAGACAGAGGATACTTCATCCAACCTACTGTGTTTGGAGATGTCCAGGACAACATGACCATTGCTAGAGAGGAGGTAGGATAGTATGGAAGATATATGAAAATGCCTACATA
>NTHP01000603.1:218600-232086 GCA_003416845.1 Oplegnathus fasciatus
AAAAAAAATCAAAGAAATAAAGTGAAATACAATACACATTGTTATATGTAATATGTTTTTATGAATGTATTTACTGTCAAATCCAAAACATACAGTGTTGCTGATTCAAGCTGATGGTAGTTCAGTTAACAGTAGTGTCCTTCCGGCCAGTGTCCTCACAGAAAACTATTTAGTAAACTGTTTGTAATTGTCTTACGTGGCAGCCATCAGCTTGTGTCAGCAACACTAAGCAAGAGCAGGGCTCCAGACTGCGACCAAAATGGTCACATATGGAACTGTTTTTTGAGTTGGTGCGAGTGAAAATTTTACAAGGTCACATTTGTGCGAGTGGGTGAATCTGGCAACACCGCCAAATCTGCCAAATACATCTGGCAACAATCCACTTAGCTGTTAGCATGTTCCCGAAATGAAGCAGTCTATGGCAGATTATTTTAAAGAAACTACATGTAACTTTAATTTTGTGTTGATTTTGTCAGTCCCTGTGGACTAAAGCGGTAGTGTTTCACTTGATCTGGCTATCACGTGCATTTATTTTGGAAGCAACTGTTTTTCTTTTTTAAACAGCTGTTTGCAGGATGCACAGCGATGAGGCTATGGACTGTAAAACCATGTCTCACATTGTATTTCATAAATAAAATAGACATATTACATACCGGTCTAGGAAGAAGAGGGACAATTCAGTATCGGTTTTTAAATAAAATTCTCTAAAGAAAAATCTCCTCCTGCTTCCTTTTAATTGGCTAACATACTACTCACTGCCAAACTTTGCCTGGGAAAATGTAAACATCTGTTTTTCTGCTAAAAACAGTGTGACCAAATCATGTGCTGGTGCGACCAAAATGGAAAAATTAGTCTGGAGCCCTGAAGAGGATCCAATTGCGGACCTCATGTCTGTGGACTCCAAGCCTGTGAACCAATGGGAAGAGTTCACACCTTTTCTACCACAAAACTATTAAAGCAAATGGGCCTACTTTATTTAATTTATGGTTAATGTAACTCCTTTTTGCTCAGAATGAGAGGATAGCAGTACTGTAACTTCTGTGTAAAAAAAAAAAAATGCTTTAAGTGAAATGAAAATCCAAGAAAGCCACATATTTCACAGAGTGAGATTATTATTACTGGTATTACTAGATAAACATATTTTATCTTCAGTCTTTTATAAAGACGTTTGTGACTAGCATTGGCATTTTAAAAATAGAATAAAAAAGATAGAATAGGATCCAACTTAATGCTACCATTAAGCCTCGTGTTAATTTCTAATTTCCATGTTTTATGTGTACCTTTTAAACTTATGTTACTTTTTAAATACTTAACACACTGAAAGAAAGAATATTTAGCTTGCTTTTTACCTGACAAAAAACACTACGTTGACGCTACCTATAGTCTGGAGCAGAAAAACGTGAACATATTCAAACGTGGTTTATTAAAATAAAAAATAAAAAAGACAACTAATGTAAATGAAGCATCTCACTTCTGGGGACCGTAAAGGAAGTGACTCACCTCTTCCTGTTGGCTTGCAGACCTGGGGTCTGCAGTTGGACCCTTCTCACACTAAGCTCTGCCAATGGTTCCACCATGCGATTGGATGGTTCATCGTTTTTCATTTTGGCATTATTGCGTCTCGATCTCAAAAAAGAAAAAGCTCTCTGCTGGACAATACTGAAATGCTATACGCCTCTTCACTTTGATTTCTGTGTTGTGATTTGATTTTATTGTGCCGTAGAAAATTCATGCTACAATGGAAAAACAATTTATTTAGTTTTTTAACATGTTTTTTTTTCATTTATAACACAGTAAATGCATTCATAAAAAGGAGGTACTTCTGTGAACATGACTGTGAGAGTGGCCAGCTCTCACACTAATTAATCTATGATTTTTGTGTGAACCGTTTCAGTCTCCAACACTGCTTAACACTGCAGTAGAAACTGTATGAAATAATTAATCACAACAGACAAGTTTGATGTGCACAGCTTTGTGCTTGTTGCACAAAATTTAACCAGCGGATGTACCATGCGTAATTGTGGCTTAACAGTGAGATCATCACTCCAATTAGAGACTGCAGATAGAACAGATACTGTCACCTTCAGATGGCTGTGAAGAGAGTCATCATCATTTGTTGTTGCAATTGAAGCCAAATCAATCTTCATAGAAGTGAATTATTGCTGATTGATCCCTCTATGCACAATCCTTTTCAGTATTAGTCATAAAAAATGAAAATATATGGGGATCGGGATTGTACATAATAATAGTGAACTCTGAAACTCTGATGAAGTTACACGATTGGTCGGCCAAGTGTTGGAGTTTCCTCATTCCTCACACACAGAATGTTAGTTACGTACCGTAACACTACGAGTACAGGCGCAGCCCTCTAAAGCTACCACTAGTGGGGTTATCCCTCGCTCGCGCAGCACTGAAGACTTTTAGTCTACACCCACTTACTATGTGGGTCCCATCTCAGTCTCACCTTGTTGTGCATAACGTGAACTGAGACCCGACAATCGGCTCCCAACCAGCTTTTTCTTCAGCTAGTTAAAGGAACTGGAGTTACAGTGCGTAACTGACGGTCTTTTCCATACAGGCTTCGCCTGGATATTCCAGGTATTCACATTATAGACACGCCCACTGACTATGCCTGTAACAATTTGGCCACAATATAGCACATTAACCATACACGGTCCATCCATATACTAGGTTTTGGTGTTTTACATTATTACATTTTCAAAAAGAAAAAGGCATAATTTAATAATGAGGAAAAGGAAAAGTCAAAAACTGGGCCCATTTTTTCTGCCACTTTATTAAGTTGATTGATTATTATATTAATTGATTAGAAGGTGATGTTTACAAATATGCCATTTAGAATTGTCTCGGATTAAGGGAATTGCTGCATCAAAATCAAACATTACAATAAAACGTGCAAACATTACCCTGAGATAGAACAACCAAGCAAATAAGACAGAGAGCCATTCACTCTGTTAAAGTACAAAAATTCAAAGGCATACATCTGAAAGCATACACACCTTAGTACAAAATTACAAGCGAACAAACACGTCTCACTTTACATGCTTACAAGCAAACACATGATCGGTGAAAACCTGCAGTTGTCTGAGTGCAAATGAATGTTTATAACAATTATACTTACACAAGGGGAGCCGGTACCTTCTTCCAGAATTCATTAGCACATACTCAGAGTTCAACACATGAGAAGGGTCAGGGCCATAATCTTGCCTGCTGTCTTAAATAAATGTGACCGTTAGGTTTCCAAACCAGCTGGTCATACCATTACGTAAAACGGACTCTATGGCAGCTCTATAAAAGATTCCTGCAGGCACCAAAAACTCTGAAGAAAACACCAAAAGTCTCTGAAGGAAATGGAGGCGCTGATGGATTCTCACACAGACACTTGCAACATGAGTGTGCCAGCTAAGCTCAGTATCAGTGGATTGGGTTGGGAGCTGACCCTGTATTGCTTACTGCAATATCAGAGAGTTACTCACTTGTTGTGACCTGTTTGATACAAAGAATAATACCACTTAATCAAAAAAGGATTCACCTTCAACTGAATTATTTTTTTAAGCAGGATGTGTGGATAAATAGTGTTAAAAACAGAACTGAAATCAAGCAGACTGGCACGTGAGGGCAGTGCGTACAGATGCGGCGGCCAGTAGTGTTGTCATGCTACCAAAATTATGACTTTGATAAGATACCTGCCCTAAGTATTTTGATACACATACTGAAATGTTACCAGGCAAAAACCTAAAACATCAGGAAGTGTGACGGACACGCCCGGACACGCCCCTGCCTATGACAGAAATACACTCATCAACATTGGAAAAGGAAGCGCAGGGATTGGATTAAGTGCAGATTACAAACAACGATGATAATTCATATCAGGTGGAAATCAACAATCTTGCAGAGTGGTGCACAGAGAACAATCTATAGCTCAATGTCAACAAAACCATGGAGCTGATGGCTGATTCTAGAAAAAAAGTAGATGAAGACACACACCCCTGTCTATATCAGTGGAGCTGAGGTGGAGTGGGTGAACAGTTTTAGGTTCCTGGGAATCAGCATCACAGAGAATCTGTAATGGACATCACACATCTCCACCCTGGTGAAGAAAGCTCAGAAACAACTGTCTGGAAACATTACAAATTGGCATGGGAGGTGCACAGCCCGCTGTTGATGAGTATTTTCTGTAATAGGTAGTGTGTACTTTCATAGGTAACACATGTTTCAGTAATAAAGACGACAAAAATATTAAATTTAAACAATAATGTACAGAAGTTTAAGGGCGCTACTGGCTGCCGCATCTGCACACGCTGCCGTCACCATTCTCGTGCTACACTTAACATATTGATGAAAGCCTGGCAGGGATTTCTCCAATCTGCAATGGTTAGAATCACCTAGGGTCACCATAGATTTATTTATCAGGCTTATTTTGTGGATGCCAGTGGACATTTGTCTAGCTGGTGGCATTCCTATTACACACAAATATATTGGTAAATTCCCCTGGTAGGTAATGTGGTCTCAAGGTGATGCACAGCAGTTCAAGGTTGGAGCAGCGTCTGTGATCGCAAAATTACAGCACCAACAGTCTTTAATGTAAACACAGATCCTGCCACCCCCCTTTTTTTTTTTTTACCAGTTCTTATCTCTATCGTATGTGGGAAAACCCATGGTTGCGAAACCATGTTTCCATAAAAACCAACAAGCAAGACTCACGATACTCGTAATAGCAACATGTGTATGCAGTTCTTCCAACTTCCAACGAGGAGTGAGGATTGCAGAGTAGCATAAACTGCAGTGGTAATTTGGTGGCTCCCCGGACACAAGGCCTGATGCTGCCCCTTTTGCAACACTTCTTGGCACGGTGAGAGGCTGGTCTGAATTGCCATAGTAGCTCCTTGGGTATGTCATTCAACAGGTTTGGCGATGGTGACGCAATTCCACAGGTCTAGGAGCTCAGTCCTGCTGTATATTAGCTGACCAATGTTGGTGAGCACAACCTGGCTCAAGAGGATTAGCCACAGACAAATAAATGATGTGTAGCAAGAGCCCTTCTCCATGTTGCCAGCAGAGTAGCGCTTTGTTTACAGTTTACGTAGTAGACTGGCGAGGTTTTTTGTCCAGTCAGATGTAATTTCCTATTCTTGATAAATACGTGTCCTGATGTCATTTTGTGGTCAAAGACATTTCACTTGCAGTGCCACTAGTAAGAAATTGTGTGTTCACTACATCAATAATAGACTAAATAATAGATCATATGTCTATATTGATCATTTTCCTCCTTTGAACAATAGTACATAAGTTTGACATCCTCAGAACACATCAGTACAGATGTCAACGGAGTTTTAGTTTCTTAGTATGTTTTCCCTGTTCATGTACTGTTGTTGTCTATTTATGTTGTTTTTTCTCGCTCAAATATCCTGTTTGTTTGTTCCTGTGGGTGTATGGCCATTTGTTAAATGGTTTGCTTGTGTGTCTTATGTTAATTATTTATATAACTCCTTTTAAGTGATTGATTAATCTTTGTTTTTGTTTTCTTCTTTGTCATGTTTTCCCTTGCAGATCTTTGGTCCAGTGATGCAGATTTTGAAGTTTAAAACACTGGAGGAGGTGGTGACGAGAGCCAATGATACTAAATATGGTCTAGCAGCTGCTGTGTTTACTAAAGATATTGATAAGGCCAGCTATGTCTCCAATGGGCTCCGTGCTGGCACAGTCTGGTAGGAGTGTTTTTAATAAAATCATTACTCTACAGACATTAGTATGTAAGCTGCAGATACTCGTGGCTAACCCTAAGGCTCTCTCATCAGTATTCACAGGAAAATGTTGTCATTTTACAGCATGGGTTTTGTTTGTGTAGTTTTGGCCTTCATTCCTATCAGCTATGATATTACATTTTACTCACCATTGTCATTACTCAGGTCTGGGGATATGTGACACAAGTAGGCAGAGTTTATAAAGAAGTCCAGTAGGGCAAAATGTTCAAAATTATGAAAATAAGACCCAAGTTGTTTGACATTGAAAACATGTAGAACAGTAAAGCAGATCAGAATATCAGAGAAGCTAGAAATGAATTCATTTCTAGCTGTGAAATGTTTTGTAAGTAGTACTTACTTTGCAATATGTAATGTTACTGAAATGGTAATGATAATTATAATAATTACACTTGAGCTGGCCCGACTGATTGGCATTACGTTTCAGTTTCTGCACTGGGAGCAGAGCAAGTCCTAGTCCCTGTGTCATTTCTTATGGGTGCGTCTTACCTTAAGTTGGGGTCAGGCTGTTGCTCGAAACACATGCCGCCTTAAGTGGCTGCCTGTTNGTTGCACAACCTGCATATTTCATGGTGGAGTGGAGTGAGAGTCAGACAGACTCAGTCATGTCAAGTGATGAATCTTTCGTGGTAGAGTAATGAATTCATTTTGAACCAGCAGTCATTATGTGCATTTATGTCGTGCACGTTGATCTGACGAGACAGTGTCTGTGTAGCTTCCCAGTGAGCTAACAAACCTTAGCTTTAGCTTACTGGTCAAGAAGAACAGTGGTCACCTCGGCGTGGCTTTTCAGCCCTTGAAACTCCTTCAGCTGACTCCAACGAGCAAAAGCTGAACCAGTGTTCACCTGGTCTTGCTACTCCTTTTGTCGCTGAGCAGTTGGGATTGGTACCGGAGTAAAGCTGGGCACTTACCGTAACTTTCCGTTTTCCTTTAATTAAATGCTGTAAAATATAACTTTTCAACATTATCTTTAAAAAAAGAAAGTTAAAAGAGGCAGACACATGCTTAATTTAGTACAGCAAAACAGCCTTAGCACGCCTTTAAGTTGGTTTCAGTTATTTAAATGTTATATATTAACAACATGTGATAACAGGGAACCTGTCATTCAAAATTAGGCTACTTCATTGCTAATGACTACCATAGCACAATAGCAATAGAAGTGACTATTCAACTCAGATAACTAGGAGTGTAACGGTACGTGTATTCATTAGGTTAGGTTCAGTATGCAACTTTCACGGTTTGGTATGCCCTGTGACCCAAACAACTGCTGTCAAAATAGTCTAATTATGTCTACTACTCGCATGGCGGAATAGAAGTTCTAGAGCGCATGTGTTACCTGGAATGTTTTTATTATTATTCAGAGACTCTGGCGGAAGAGATTTAATAGCCATTGCTTTGGCCTCCATGGAATGAAATCCCATAGGCTGTGACTTCAGGCATCTTCAGTAGTGCAACTGGGGAACTGGGCATGTCATCATTGAAATAGATCATACGATTATGGTGTTTTTGCAATGTCAGCATAGAGGATTGTGATGTTTATTACAACTTCAGCAATATCTGCTGCAATCAGATAGTGACATTGAGCGAGACTATAGAGTGGTGACTACAGACAGAGAGAGGAGGCTGCAGCAGAGCCAAAGAAGTGCATTTTTAAATTAATTTATTTTATCAGCAATCTGATTAAAAACAAAATAACGATTCCGATAATTATAGAATTGCTGAAAATGCGAGCAGATAATCGGCCGACCCCTAATCTTAAGACTGGGACAGTACCACTGACTAGCTTGAAAACTATGGCTATTGGTTGCTGCTCCACGCATCAAAGGACATCTGCACAAGGTTGAAACTTTCATGGTGTGCCACTCTGAGCATTTTTGCTCTCTTCCTTTTACCTGTCCTCATTCAGACTCAATGACTGGCATCCTGCCTCTTCCTGTTTGTTGCTGCAACTTTGAAGGCAGTGTTAGTGTATTACCCTGTAGGGTTACTCTTCCACAGGGTTGGAAAGAATGCTAGAATATCTTACTCTAGTACTGTTACTGTAAAAAAAAGTACAAGTAAAATTACTTGTAATAATGTATTTAGATAAAAGTAGGTCTGTTAAAATGTACTCTGAGTAAACGTTATTTTGTTACATGTTTTTTTAAAGGGAATGGGGGGTGGAGGGAGGGTAAAGAAAAATATGATGATGATGATGTTATATGATAGACCTATTAAATTAACGAACACATTTAGGCTACAAAATAAAGTGCATTAACGTCAACGTACACCTTTCACATCACAGAGCCCTTAAAATCCAAACCAACAAGATATTTCTTCTCTATAGATGGCACTTTGCGGCCTGTGCATACAACTGATTTTTATAGAATAAACAGCAGAAGAAAACATCACCACTTCACACAACACTATGTTGCCTAGCAACATTGAAGTTATCCTCTGAAGAGAGGGTTACAACCATCACAGTGAGTTTGTTGTTCACTCACTTGTCTGTACAACATTCTGTGAACCTTGAGCACACCAAAGTCCTCCACAATCTACTCTTCAACTTCTCTGTTTGTTCATTCTCAAAGCTTAATATAACCAGTCCACTCAGCTTCTCTGTCCACGGTGCTCCTCAACGTTTTCAAACATTTTGAGCTAAATGAGTGGTGTACAGTCACATCTGGGATTATTGAAAACAGCAGAAACACCTCACTGAAGGCAAAAGTTCCTTAGTAAACGTAGAAGTCATCGCTGGAGGATCCACCATGAGCATTTTAGCAATACCCAGCATGTACCTGTTGGTAACGCAAAAACATCGTGGGTGTGTTTCATTTGGGTCACTCTGGTGCTTACCGGGTTGTGCATTAAATCACTGCTTAATTAAGGTGCATTAGATGCAATGTTTTTTGTGGTTTTTTTACCTATGCCGAGGTACAGTATTGCTAACCTTAACCCATAATGACGAAATTCTTTATTATATTGCATTGTTGTACTTTTCACAAACTGCCAAGCCTGGTCCTGTTGTCACTGCACCTTTCGGACCCCCTCACACTCGGCCAGTGAACGTTGGCATTCAGAATATGTACATTTTCCAGAGTGTCAGCTGAGTGCAGAGTGTCACTTCTCTGAACATGGAGCTTACAAGCTACAAGTACACAAAAACAGCTTTGTTGTCTTAACGAGAGTAAATGTAATTTGTTACTTCCACCCCTGCTCTTTGATAATATTCTAACTGTGTTCTGTTCACAGTGAAAAGGTATAAGCCACTGCCTGGTAGTGGGCTGAAGTTAGAGCCCTAACGCTTTACTGAGCTCAGAAACTCTTCACCTTCTTTTAGATGTCCACTTAACAGAAACATGTTTTTATTCTTTGTTGTTAACAAAAGTGCAAAAAATTGTCTTTTGTTAAGAAAAAATACTGCAGCAGCCATTAAAGACAACAACGAGAGTTTTTAGAATAGTATATGAATACGTGATATTTTAATAATAGTGTGTGGATACCTAATAATAAAGCCCTGTATGTTTTGAATCTGTGCTCATTGAATGTTCTATGTGACTTTTTTGAAGTTTGTGTTCAGGTGTTGTTTATGAGTTGTAACCTAGTGTTCAGGTTGCCATAACCTTTATGTACGTGCTTTAAAGGAGCAGTTGTAAGGTTTAGTGGTATCAAGCGGTGAGGTTGCAGATTGCAACCAACTGAATACCCTTGCCCTCACCCCTCCTTTTCCAAGCATGTAGGAGAACCTACAGTAGCATTCAGGTTAATTCGCGCTAGGCTTGTGCCGATTGGTGATTGGACTGTATATCAACGATTGGTTTTTCCTACACAGATATTAAGGCAATTTAACAAACTTACTATCAGCTAAGATGGTATAAAAATAATCTGTAGAATCTGCGCCCTGCTGTGCATTTAGAGATGTTTCTGGTGGAGCAGCATGTCCACCCGTTGAGCCCCATTAATCAGCACAAGTGACGAGTGAATTTTAAATCCTTCATTACAAACTAGTTTGCTGTCTCTTTTCCATGGATCTGAAACCCCACATCTCCGTTCTCCATATGCCTGCTCACCGGAATGCCTGCTTAATTGGAACATGATGCTGTTATATTGTTGCACCAAGCACAGACCTTTAAAAGGGATGTTTAAATATTTTAAATAAAATGTTCACACACTTATATAAATCACCTCGTAACCTGGCAATCTCGAGTAACCACTATAGGATGATATTAAAATAGAAACGATCACCCAATCCTTCTCCACCCAATTCAAGCTGCCACTTAAACGTAAAAATGCCAAAGGCCCTCTCTAGAGCCAGTTTGTCCGTTCTGGGCTGTAGAAACATGATGGTGCAACATGGCGGACTCCGTGGAAGAGGACCCACTCCCTATATAGATATGAAGGGCTCATTCTAAGCTCACGAAAACACAATGATTCTTAGTTTCAGGTGATTATACACTAATGAAAACAGTTATGATTATTATATTCCATTTCTGCCAATAGATCCCCCTAAATTCTACATACTGCTCTTTTAAATACACTTTTACCACATTTATGTTTTACATCACTGGAGTTGATTTATTATTAATGTCATCTGTGTGTGTGTGTGTGTTCCTCTGCAGGATTAACTGTTATGATGTGTTTGGGGCTCAGGCTCCGTTTGGAGGTTACAAGGCTTCAGGTAATGGCAGAGAGCTAGGAGAGTATGGTCTGGACAACTATACAGAAGTCAAAACGGTAATTACTAAAAAATATACCATCATATAAATATTTTAAGCTTATCAGATGAGTCACTCTGAATCAGGACCTCCAGGATATGGAGCATGTAGCTCTTCCTGTCAGTGTGCAAAGCTAATGCTAACTTGCTAAAATGCAGAATTGTCTAAATTGGTCCGTTTTTCTATAGAAGTCTAATTGTGTTTAAGTCAAATATAAGAAATGGTCTTCCAGTTTAGTATAAAACTAATGAGGGAGTTCAAAATCACTGCCATAGTTTGTTCATCTTTTGAGTTTTATATTATCTAAATCATGTTCTCTATTAAACTTAAACCTTTGTTTCTTTTAACAAAATGTACTGTATGTATTATTCAACTTTTCACATTTTGCACTGGTGAGATCTAATTTGCAGGTTGCAACAGGTTGTTGTTATACTTATTAAATATTAAAGGTATAACGAGCAGGATTTTCCTAAAAAACAATGTATAGACTTATACAAAAATAATCCCTCTCAGTCATCACTTATGACCCACTAGAAGTGCGTGGTGGTGTCTGTATCTGCAGAGACCCTGCCCTCTGCCTGGATTTTCTTATTTTGCTGTGCTCTGGACATTTCTGGGCATCAACCTTTGTGCAGTGGTGTGTAGCCCCCAGCCAATAACAGCCAAGGTGTGAGATGTGGAACTGTATAAAAACACAGCGACCAGTTGCCACATCGTAAGCACGTGGGACCACCAGAAGCACGTGTGCTTTGAGCCGGGGCGGAGGGGCCAACTTTGAATGTTGTGTTTGAAAACAGCAACTGACAAATCCTACTCGTTATACCTTTAAGTAATTTATAACTACTTATTTAAAAACCTAACAGTACCTTATCTGAAAAAAGAAGAAATTCCAATTTAGATAGATTGAGGACTGATTAATATATTCAAAAGGATTTGGGTTTAATACACGGAATGAGTATGGAATCATTTTGTAAAAAAACGTAGCTATCCTGGGGGAACTATGAAATACTGACACCAAATTTAAAGATGGAGATTGATTGCTTTAATAACCACATTTTAATACAAGTACACAATACAGTACAGATGAGAAACTGATAACATTGAAATAACAGCTCATTTAGCACTACCCTTCTTAACACTACTATATAACCCTGAAATTTAAAGTTAAAATACTGCATGCATGGGTTGTGTTTATTTGAATAAATGATTATACACTGAGATACATAACAACTAGTTAAATATTCTTCAGCATCTTGAAATCCTGAGAGTAACCCTTTTTTTTCTGTGTTGTCAGGTGACCATCAAGGTACAACAGAAGAATTCGTAGACATGTGCAGTGAGCACAGTCAGCAGCTGATTGCTGTCAACCAAGAATCAACTGAGAGGAGACATTAGACTGAGATACTGCTCCTGCGATCTGTACTGAGTAATTCTATTGCTGTCAGTCCCACATGCATAGTACATACCTGTTGAAACAGGGAATCCCATTCATTTGAGAAATGTGGATCCTTTTTTTGCAGTGGAAATGCACCCACTTAAAATTTACATCTTGAATGAATAAAACAGTGAATACAGTGATTTGTTAAACATTACTTTGAATATTTGACCGCATAACTGATGATGTCTCCAGAATATATAATATATATATAACACCAGAATATAGAAAACTCTGTTCATGACTGTACTCTCCATACTTTTAATTTTCCACCTGATTCAGTGTAATCATAAAACTATAAATTCACAGTCTCTATTTGTAATCTGTGGGCTTTGAGATTTCTAATTTTTCATAATAAATGCATTTGAGACACTGAGCTTGCTCTGTCATCTTTGTGTGTTAATTAAAGGAAATGTTAAAGCAGGAACTAACGTAAATGTTAATCTTAAATATCCAGATTGCATTGCAGTGTCTTGTATTTTTTTCTTCATTTTATTTAATTTTGACATAAAAGGTAAGACTTGAAGATCCTAAATACAACATTCAGAACCAGTAGTTGTTGCACTAGAGCACATCATTTCAGACCAAAACAAACGGGCTGAAATGGACTTCATTCAAACTTGACAGAAACAAAATAAAACTCTCCTAAACCATCTATAAATAGTCTGTAGATAAATAGTAATAGTAAATATTCAACTTGAGCGCTCTGCTTTGCAGAGTGTTGTGTGGGGAGGACCAGGTGGAGCGGACCAGTGGCTAAGAGAGCCGCTGCTCACCGACAGCTGCTGAGCGCGGGGAGCTTTGGAGGAGAGAGCCGAGGGCAGAGCCGGAGTGTCTGAAGGAATAAACACCTGGAGTCACACCGTATTCTGCTCAGATCCAGAGCCGTGGGAGGAGAGCTCAGAGTTTACTTTTCAAACTCACTTTTCAAACTAGCTAGATGGTTGTGACGTTTCAAGCTGCACTCTCCTGTCTCGCTTTTACATCACTTTGTGGGAGGTCGCTCTCTTCGTCTCTTTATAAACGCGGTGCAGACTCACATGCACTGCAGGCACGCGCGACCATCCCAGCTTCAAAACAAAGAACAGAGAAGCAACACACACAGAGGGACTTCATGCTCTGATCAGGACGCCATTACTCCGCTATATCTTCACATAGCAAATTGTTGTTTGCTGCTATATTAATGTTCTGAATGTCGTATTTAGGACCTTTAACAAGACCAAAGGAAGAAAATAAATAAAACAATGTAAGCTGTACTACTTAGCAAAAGAAAAAACAAAAGTTAAAAAAAGTAGTAATAACAACAACAATCATTATTACTATCATCACTGTCGCCTCCTTACTACCATCTCTATCATTGCCTTATAGTAATGATAGTACCCAGTGGCAGTAGGAGGTGGGGTCTCCCAGGAGAGTCTATGAGGCTCAAGAGTAAGGCCTCTAAGGAGGGTCAGCCCTGACTTTTATTACCACTTTAGTTCCACTACCTTGGGCCACCCCCAGACCCATAGAGGACTCACCCTATTTTCTGAACTGCTCCCAGTCCACTCAGGAGGGAGCCTGGTTTTTTTTTT
>NTHP01000603.1:232269-255703 GCA_003416845.1 Oplegnathus fasciatus
CTTCTGTCCCAGCTAAAAGACTGCAGCATCACTCCAACTCCAGGCCTCCATCTCTCCCAGCTCCGCAAGCTGGTGGTTCAAGCAGTCTCCATTGAGTATACACTACTTCCCGTTCAAGATGCATCTGCTCCAACTGGTCCCCCCTCCATGCCTGCTCGTTGCCACAAAAGGACGAAGAAATCCGGTCCTTCTCAGGCACCTCAACCTAAGAGGAAAACTTCTCTTCTCCTACCCTTTCTCCTGCTCACCCAGCCTCATCTGCTACTCCAGGCCACTTTGCTACAGACAACATCCAGATTGCCGCCATGCAGTCTCTGGCTAATTCCATCCAAACTATAGATGCACGCCTTCAGTCCCTGGAAAATGTTTCAGCCTTTGTCTCATCATCAACCCTCGCTGCCACCCAGGCCTCCATGCTCCTTTCTCTGTGTTCAATACTAGCTTCCCATCCATTCTGACTCAAGCTGCTCATCATTCTCTGCTGATTTCCTCCTGATGGACCCCCCGCACGAGATAGCTCAGGCTCATCTGTCCAAACTGAAACATTGTTTCCATTCTCTCGTCGTCCCCCTGTCTAATGAAAAAACAATTGGTCCAGACACATGCATGGAATTCCAAGGTATCAAACTTGACTCCATCGAAATGAAAACGTCCCTCCTAATCACTAAATGTTCCTTGGCCATCTAAACCTCCCCATGCAAGTCATTCCTCTTTCATCTCCTGACTATTGTACATCGCGTCCTCCGTGCCCAATTTGTATAATCTCATCCCTCTAGATGAAAGGTGTCACTGAGACTTGCGCTCTTGATCTCATCTGCTCGAGGACTGGAATACATAGCAAGCAAAGAACACAAAAAACATAGCATAGAAACACATAAAAACATAGTAATAAAAGTACTAAATGAGCCACATTAAAAAAAAAAAGGTACTGTAAGGTATCTTGTGCACACAAAATAATTATCTTGTGGGAGCAAGTTAATTATCTTGTACGCACAACTTATTATCAAAATAATTAACTTATCTTGTACGCACAAGATAAATTCATATGCGTCTCTAACGACATCAGATTCAAATGCACACAGCCACCATATAATGGAGTTGCTGGAGCCAATAACAAGGATTTCTGTTTTGGTTGAGTTCAATTGAAGAAAATTCTAAGACATTCAGTTTCTTACATCTTCTAGGCACTCCCGTAAAGAACTCTGCATACTGAAGTCAGTGGGCTTAAGAGGGACATACAACTGTGTGTCGTCAGCATAACAGTGGAAGGAAACACCATGTCTACAATATTACCTAATGGGAGCACATAAAAAGAGAATAAAAGTGGTCCCTAAATTGAACCTTGAGGTACCCCATACTTGACCTTAGCAAATGAAAGCATGTTTGTTAATGGACACAGAATTTTCTGTCTGAAAGATAGGATTTGATATGCCCACTCATTTTCTCAGTCTGTCTAATAAAATGCTATGATTAATTGTGTCAAACGCAGCACTCAAATCAAGCAGTACAAGAATGGAACACATGCCAGCATCATTAGTCATTAAGAGGTGATTAGTTACTTTAAGAGGGGCAGTCTCTGTGCTGTGATGCTGACGGAAACCGGATTGGAGCAAAGAGTTGCTTGGCCACAATTTTTACCAGTATTTTAGAGATAAAAGGTCATTTTGAAATAGCTCGGTAATTTTCAAGAACCATATAGTCAAGCCCAGCCTTTTTAGGGGTGGTTGAACACTAGCAGTTTTGAAGTAGTCTGGGAGTCAGCCCAGGGATAGAGAGCTGTTAAAAATTGAGAGCAACCAGGGCCCAATTGTTACCATTATGTTGAAATGGTAATGAAGTAGAAGCTCCTTCATAGCCACATAATGGACATGAAGACCGGTATTCTTCCTCCTCCGCTCTGCCTTCCTGCACTCTCTTTTACAGCTACGACTGCTTTCATTTATCCACTGTTATGGTTTACAATTTGCTTTAATTCTATTTTTGAGGGGAGCAACTCTATCTAAGGCTGAAGAGCATATCTAGTTAAAGCTGTCAACTAGGTCATTGAGGTGGGGAGTTTTCAGAATTTCCATTGTGTAGTGGCTAAAAAGTGCACGAAACTTCGGGGTGCTTTGTTCATTAAGAGCATGTGCGCACATAGCATGGGGTGGGGCATACATAGCGGACTGCAATTCACAGGTAAAATTGACACACCCAGGGTGAAAATTAAATCAACAGTATGACAACGGTTATGTGCTGGGCCAAACACATGTTGTACAAGGTTGAAAGAGTCCATTATATTTAAAAAATCACAGGAAAGACTATTGGACGGGTCATCAATGTGAATGTGAATCACCACTGAGAACAGCCTTGTCGTAATTTTTCACAGGACTAGATAAGAAATTAGAGAACTTAAACATTAGCACCTCAAAGGAGGAAAACTCGTGGGCAGTTGTTTGGTTACATTTGAATTTTTTTCGATACACACTCACTCACACTCACATGCCACCCCCACGTCCGCTACTCCTAGGTCAGCTTAAACAATCATATAAAGGAGGACACAGCTCAGTTAACTGACTGCTGTTATTGGGATGTAACCAAGACACGGTTAAAAACAAGAAATCTAGGTTTGCTGACAAAATTAAGTCATTTAAAACCAAAGTTTTACAGGAGAGAGACCTCACGTTAAAAAGTGCCATTCTAAGTGTGTTGACTTTGTCTACGGTCTGAGCTGGTAAGGATGACTGAATCTTATACAGATTATTCGTATTTCTGTGTACATGCGCATTCGTTTAACAGATCTATGAGTAATAATCACAGGAATGTTGATGATACTAGGATCCGCGTCAGAGAGAGACGTCATGAAGGCATCATGCCTTTTATGAGAGACATCATGCGGTCATCCGTTACGTACAACTTCATCGTCACGGCCCGTCACGTGCCTGGTCATCATAATATACTAGCTGATTTGCTTTCCTGTTTAAATTTCCAGACCTTCTGTCCAGATGCCAACCCAGTGTCAATACAAGTTCCCCCTCTCCAAATTCTAGCTCTGTCCTAAACCAAAGTCCTGTGCTTAGATTTATGGAGTCAGCTAGGATATATACATGAGGAAGGTTTCAGTATCCTCCATTCTAAATCTTATGATTTTGCTTGGGGCACTTTTGCTACGTTTTGTGTTTCTATTGGTATCCCACTAAAACCCGTTTCCATAAATACTGTTTGTGCCTTATTTGTTACTGCATGGATGTTCGCCATTTCAAACCTCAGTGCACCTGTGGGCTGGTTGCTGGGATTCAGTTCAACATTACATGTTATGATCCTTCTTTTCTTAATTTATTTTATAATCTGGATATTAGATTACTTCTGAAAGGTAGTTCAAAAGTTTCTCCTTTTATACTGTAGTTATTTTTTAACTACTGGGTAGGCCTGCCTATTCTATTATTACAGGGTATGTGTGACCTACAGAGCAATAATCTGGACGTTTGGGATGAAACAATAATTTCTCATTGTAACGTATATGAAAATACAAACAAGTTATTTTGGGAATTATTTTGTTTATCATTAGCCTCCCATGGTCTTATAATATATTTGCCTGTTCTGTTCATCATAAGCAATAAAATAGGTGATGAATGGTGTCCATTTTAAACAAAAAATGATTTGTACATTGTAAGTTAAATGTGGTCTGAGGTACATAAAATATCAAAGTAAGTATAGTATATATTATGGTTATGGATGAATAATAAGTTACTTAGCAGATAAAACCTTTTAATAATTAGTATTTTTTTTAGTGCTTGTTAATGAATTCAAACAATGTAGTTTGCCTGTTTGTTGGTAATAAGGTAATTTTTAAATAAAATCACATCAGATTTATTTAGTGATGCATAACTCATCACTCCATCTTGCAGATTTTTTGTTTTATGGTCATACTGTGCCCTTTAATAACAGAATAGGTACCCAGTAGTTAAAAAAATAACTACAGTATAAGTTCTTTGTAAGATCCCGAATTGTTACCCCCTTATTCCATTACTTCACATCTTGTTCCCCAGTACCTACATATATACATATATATGTGTATTTGTACGTACTGTACTGGTACACCATTAGTACAAAAGATTGCACCATAACACTGGAGTAATTACGCTGTATGTTGTTGGCTGTAATCTAAAGCATTACCTGGATAGGTAAAACCAAGTGTTTTGCCAATGCAAAAACTCATAAACGCAACATTCAAAACTCCCCAGCTCAAAGTGCATGCGCTTCTGGTGGCCCCACGTGCTTACAATCCGGCAATTGGTCGCTTCATGCGTCACACAGCAAAATAAGAAAATCCAGGCAGAGGGCAGGGTCTCTGCAGATACAGACACCCCACCACACACTTCTAGTGGGTCATAAGTAATGATTGAGAGGGATTATTTTTGTATAAGTCTATACATCGTTTTTTAGGAAAATCCTACTCCTTATACCTTTAAGATTATATCGCCGGCCTGTGGCGTCCATCATATCGAATCATCTCCAGCTTTTTCTGTTTACACCACTCGACTGTTGTGGTCCTTGATCCTTCCGTTTCCTCCCATGTGTTTGTCCCCTCCACCTTTTCCTTGATGTTTACTCCGATGTTTACATTTGAAAACCTTGACCGGCCAGGCAGCAGAGTCAGCAGGAGGAGAGTCCACAAAGCCGTAAATTGACCAGTTCCTCATCTTGACGAGCGACTCGCAGTTATATGCCATCACTGTCTAGCACCACTCACAAAAAGCAAAACCAATACTCGTAAAAAAAAACCCATAAAGAGCACACATTTGCTCCAAGTTAGTGGAGATAATGGAGAGGTGACTGGGGAGGCTCCGATTCATTACATTATATCGGCCACCAAGATATTTCAACAGGAATTCTCGGAGCTGATCTCACTCGGCATCACTTGATATGACAGATTAATCCTGAATGGAGACCTGAATATTCATATCAATAAGAAGAATGACTCCAAAGCTATGGAGCTTGTAAATTTACTGGACAACTCTGAACTCACCCAACATGTAAATGAAGCCACTCATCAGCATGGTAACACTAGACTTAGTAATAACAACAGGGATAAACATTGATAATGTGTCAGTAGTCAAATTACCTATTTCTGACCATCACTGTGTGTTTTTTGATGCCAACCTTATCTCAACAAAGACTAAAAGGGAATGTTTGGTTCAAAAGAGATTCCTAGATGGCAAGGCTGAAGCANGGTATAATATGTCACAACTCGTGCTTGTGCACAGGACAGACTAATACTGTGAGTTACTCCCGCGAGTTTGAGGGAGCACTGAAGGGAGGGGTGGCTCAAATATCAACAAGCTTTCTCCAGAATCATAGACTACACCTTTAAATAACTTGGTTGAAATTTTTAACAATATGTTGTCATCTGCTTTAAATACTGTTGCTCCACTAAAGGTTAAAAAGAGGTCGACTGACAGAATCCCCCCCATGGTTAAACAATAACAGTGTTTAAAGAGATGAAGAGAATCTGTTGAGCGGCTGAAAGAAAATGTAGGAAAACTAGGCTCACAGTTCACTGTAATATATACAAAGAAGCCATGACTGCCTAAAACAAAGCAATACGTCTGGCAAGAAAGGATTACTTCTCCAAGATTATTACAGAGAATACTAGAAACTCTAGAGTATTATTCTCCACTACTGACCAGCTACTCAACACTGACCCCACCTGTCCTCAGTTCTCTGCATCAAATTGTGAAGAACTTGCATTGTTCTTAAATAACAAAATAATTTCAATTAGAGCCAGTACTGCTGCTGATGTAAACACAGATGACCTCAGCAAACCCTGTAAAAAAGATGTAACCATGGGAAAATTCACCTGTATTACATTAACTGAGCTTTGCAAGACTGTCACCGAGTGTAACTCTTCCACCTCATGTACTGACCCCGTAGCTACAGGATTTTTTAAGCGGGTGTTTGACAGTGTTCCAAGTCATGTCCTGAAGATTATAAATACATCTCTTCAAACAGGCATCTTCCCAGATGCCTTCAAAACAGCTGCTGTAAAACCCTTACTAAAGAAACCCAACCTAGATGGTAATGCACTGACCAGCTATAGGCTGATATCCAACCTTCCATTCATTAGTAAGATGCTTGAAAAGATAGTTTGAGTGCAAATAAACTCCTTTCTTAAAGAAAACTATGTCTTGGAGGAATTTTAATCAGGCTGTAGAACATACCACAGCACTGAAATTAAATTAAATTCAATTCAATTTTATTTATATAGCGCCAAATCAGAACAAAAGTCATCTCATGACACTTTACATATAGAGCAGGTCTAGACCGTACTCTTAATAATGTTATTTACAGAGACCCAACAATTCCCACCATGAGCAAGCACTTGGCGACAGTGGCAAGGAAAAACTTCCTTTTAAGAGGCAGAAACCTCGAGCAGAACCGGGCTCTAGGTGGGCGGCCATCTGCCTGAAACTGCTCTTGCTAAAATAATCAGCGACCTCAGGCTAAATTCTGATGAAAATAAGATCTAAATTCTTGTCCTCTTTGACCTAAGCACAGCGTTTGATACAACTGACCATGATATCTCAATCAATCGTCTTGAAAAGCTGGTTGGTCTTTCTGACTGTGTGTTAAACTGGTTCAAAACATACAACAAAGGGAGAAAGTTTTACGTCAGTCTTGGAGATCATGTGTCTGAGAAACATGGCATCTGTTTTGAGGTTGCACAAGGGAGCTGCCTTGGTCCGTTTTTATTCTCACTATACATGCTGCCACTGGTGACATCATTAGAGAGCACAATGTATGTTTCCATACCCAGCAAACATTGAGATGTTCAGTGACCGTTGTTTCAACGTCCAATCAAGACGTCCTGTTATGGTTATAGTATAGTTCCAAAATGAAAGTTGTGCAGACATCTGGGACTTAACCTGGCCGTCAGAGGACATCCTTCCTGGACGTTCCTGCAGTGTCAAAATATGTGGGCTCAGCTGGGCTCAAATATGTATACTTTTGTTGTGTCTGCCCCAATTATCAAGAAGTCCCAGTGCTCATGGCCAGTCCGTCATTGGGCTCAAACACTTTGACCATATACTTAAATTCTGTATTTATTATCACCAAGTATGGTCGCATATCCACAGCGATAAACGCTCTAGAGCATTAGTTATTACTTTGGTCTGAATCTGCATTGAGATGCTGCCTCCACAGACATACCCGACTTCCATTGAACAATGTTTGCATACGAGCATACCGTAATGCTCCCATACAGTAGATCTAAATGTCACGGGAGGATTCTCCAGCTCTGGTCTCTCATTTGTGTTTGCTACAGCTGATAGACAGCAACTGGTGCAGTGCTAAAACTTTACAGGTAAAACTCCCGCTCTAGAATTTGTCTTACACGAATGCAAGCAGAAGACATAAATAGACTATTTTGACAGTAATTGTTTGGGTCACAGGGTGTACCGAACTGAGGAAGTCACATACCGAACCAATCTTCCTGTACTGAACGGTTCAGGACGAATACACATACCGTTACACCTCTATTGCAAACAGACAAGTTTTGTAAAGTTTTCAGATGGCATGAGTGTGCATGGTGAACTGAATGATGAGCAGCCGTTGGGTCTTATCCAGATGTTTTGGGCCAAGGAAGTGGACAGTGTCGACAATGTTGTCAGCAGGGTCTCTTCCATATTTCTTTGCAGACTGAAAACCCACCTTCTCAGATTACACCTTGACACCCCATACTAGAACTAATTTCTGAAAGGCTGTTAATTTAGGATGGCGATTTTAGATGACATCGAACTCTTGAGTTTGAATGCACTTATTTTAAGTACAAATAAATACAAATATAAATTATTATTATTATACAGCATGATCAAATAATGAAACACTATAAGAATGTTAACAAACCAAAAGACTAATCTCTTTATCACAAATTTTAAGATGTAGAAATATCCCCTGGACCAACAGGGTACAACAGTAACAAACAAATCTCAAAATAAATAACAGAAAGCAGTGTCTCACTAAGGCAGGACACCAGCTGCAGAACACAACACCCATTCTCATACAAATATAACACAGATCTCTTTCACTTTTTGAAATCTGGCTACTCGATTTTCTTCAAATGGAAACCAAGGCTGGGAAGATAAAAATCAAGAGAGCGCTCCTCACACTAGCTCTTACACCGGTCCAAATCAGGGACCCCGGCCCATTCTCATCAGATTCCGTAACTTCAGTGACAAGCAGAGAGTACTCGTGGCAACGCATTCTCAGCTGCAATGATATGTAAAAGCAAAAGATTCAATGAGGTGAAAAAGCGGCTGAGGGAAATCGGTGCCCAGTACTCCATACTCTGCCCGGCCACGTTAAGGATTACTTACATATAATGGGAGTGTCAAGGTGTCTGACGCCCCTGACCAAGGTATGAGAACACTGCACACCATGATTAACATCGGCTACTTGACCCGGCGAACATTGTTATTGTTGTTATTATTGTTATTTGTATCATAGTTCATTTGTTCTCTGTCGCTCAGCTAAAATCTCTTCAGGTACACTGTCAACAACGAGGCTACATAGATACTATGGTTGGTAACATACACAGACTGTGTACATGGAATATCAAGAGAAGTCACTCACCAATTAAGAGGAGAAAGATATTGTTAGCCTTGAAAAAGAATATGTTGATATTGCACTTTTACAAGAAACACTTGCAACAGTGTGGTTTTGAACATGTGTATTTTTCCTCTTTCATTATTAAGAGCAGAGGAGTGGCTATCTTCGTCATCTTTTAAACTGATAGACTGCATTAAGAACAATTACGGGCAATTTGTGCTTATTAAAGCTGCTATTCATGGAAAGGAATTTGGCATCCTAAATGTGTAATGCCCTCCAGGTCACCCCCTTAACTTTCTCACAGATGAAATGTGTAAGTTAGCTGATTTGCAGATGTAGAATATTATTATGGTAGGTGATTTCAATTGCCTTATGAACCCGCAGATTGATAGGTTTTTCAGCGGTTCTGTGTCTTTGCAAAGAATTCGGTTATGTGGATGTGTGAACACTTCACCCTCAGATAAAGAATATACTTTTTTCTCTAACCCACGTAAGTGAGAACTGACTACTTTTTCATTCCCAAAACCAAGCTGAAATCTGCGTTTCTTCCAAAATTTGAAATATTGTCATATCTGACCAGCAGTGTACTGCACTAGATATTGAAGCTATAAATGCTAGGGGCTCGTTTTGGCACTGGAGGTTGAATCTTTTCATTTAATATTTCACAATTTAAAGCCTTTCTTTCTCTCAGCTCCTCTTCAGCTACTAGCCCAGCTTTGCTCTGGAAAACCTCTAAGGCCTATGTGAGGAGGCTAATAATCTCTTACACAGCCAGCGAGAAGCACAAGCCCACCATTTTCTAATTGTGCCTTAAATGCAGCCTTACACGTTGTCTTTGGTCCTGTCCCAAATTACAAAAATACTGTACTGGGAAACTGTCCTGTATGAAATGCAGAACAGGTTGGGAACTGAGCTTGAATTGGATCCAGAATCTGTTCTCCTTGGTTTTTCTAGGATGCACATTACTAATATACATCATATAAAATTATTTAACGTCTTGACATTTTGTGCAAGGAAAAACATATTACTTAAATGGATTTCCTGTCATGCTCGGACGATCTCTGGTTGGTATAGGATAATAATGGAGCATATTCCACTAGACCTTCTGACTTGTCTAATACATTCAAAGACAGCTAACTTTAACTAAATGTGGAAACCCTTTCTTGAATATGTAAATGTCAATGTATCTGCCATCTTAACTATAACTTTTGTACGAAGTATATAAGATTCTAAGGCCCAACTTTGGTGGTGGTTGTTGTGATACTGTGATAACTGACTCAAAACGATGTGCACTGCTTTACATATGTGTCTGTAGAGAATGTTTTGTTTGTTTTATTTTTTTTTCTTTGTCTATGCTGAGCTGAACAGTGTTACATTTTAAATTATTGTAGTCCTATTCTGTCTTTCTTTTGTTAAATTGAAAAAGAAAAACTCAATAAAACACTTTGGAAAAAAAAATCTGTGTTTAACTGCCCTCCCTGATTTCAGCTGTAGTTTGCATTGTGAAATCTATTTGCGTATTTTGTCAAAAGCAGGAGAGGCAGGAAATAGGGTGGGTAGGGCAGTAAACATAAACTGCGGGAGCTAGCATGGCTAGCAGGCCAATAATAACAGTCTACAAAATAGTTTATTACACAGTGTTTAATTTTACTATCATTAACCTCTGCCACTATCCTTACACTTAGTGCAGCCAAACAGCACCCTTTTTTCTCAGCTGCTTCTATTATTGTGCCATACAGTTATAAAAAAAGAATAAAAACAAACTATATTTCCTGGATGAGAGATCAGACCCACCCCCTCTCTCAAACTGGGCATTTGAGATAATTGGACATTGGACATTCAGCTGTCAAAATTCAATGAGATTGAACTTTACGCGAAGCGGATCAAGTTGCAACCGGAAGCTAATGTGTCTTGACCCTTTCCACATAGAAATGAATGGGAAGCAAAATCCAGTCTGACTGTGTCATTACAGTTTCAACTGTGTTGCACCTGTAAGCAGCAGACTTCACCTCTTTAATAAGCTCATGTTGAATTTATGTTCTAGTTCTACTGGAACATTGCTCTCAGTGTCTGCATACATACCAAATCTGTCTGGCTGGATTTTGGGGAAATGTGCATAAAATGACGCACAACACATCTACAATATTTGATGGAATGGTGGAGTCTTAGGTTTGAATATTTCACTCATGTCCAAATCACTCCATATTTGGTACCATAGTGTGCTTATTTACCTTATATTTTTACCTTATATATATTTACCTTATACTTATATTTACTTTCCACCATTTTGTTTGATATCTGAATTCTCAGTGTGAAATATAAGCACTATATAGTGCCTTTAAAAAATTCACACAATGGAACAAAAAATGTAGTGTGCTTCGCTTTTGACAGATGTGAAAATTACAGTTACAGCGACACGTGTAGTGTCACTGTCAGTAATTCACTGCTCACTAAAGAGTAAACTACTGAGTGTTTACTATTATGTTGTGAATAGTTAATGAGTGAATGAAAGACATCACTTTATTTCAAACACAGCATCAACATCATCAAACAGAGCAGACAGGATATATATTATGACACTGTCAGACAGGGTGGGAAAAAAATATTTTAAAGGACCATACCTGATCAGCATTTTTGACAAAAATGTAAGCTTTCTGTGATGGATTTACACAAGTCAAGTAAGGTTCAAGAGTGTGTTAATATGATTATACTGTGAGGAAATGAAAGGCAACCACAGGATACCTGGAAACATACACAAAAAAATCTAAAACAAAATAGCAAGGTTTGCAAAATACTTAGCTGTGAATTAAAGTATATGTGATTTGTAGTAAATAGGATAAACAGTAAAACCACTGGTATGGGCTTTTAATAACCTTCAAGCTACTTATAGGGAAACAAAAGGGGGAAAACTCTATGTTGAGGGTTAGGGTTAACATTTTCAAGATTGTTTTTTCTTTGCGCGCACTTGGGGCAATGTGTGTAAATAGCCTCAGTTTAAATGAGGTTAATGCACCTGGCAGATAAATATACAAAGTGATTTTATTCCAACTTCTCATTCAAATCATTCATTTTTTACAGTTACCTTAGATGCAACTGCACACATATTTGTCTTTCCATGTGTTAAATGATATCATATTCCCTTAGCACTAAAAGAGTTTGTTCATCTTACCAAAACGTTCTGAATGCATAATAAACAATTTATTAACTTTAAAGTTGCATTAACCAGAGGTTAACATAAATTCATAGTCAGGAATAAAGACATTAATTAATTTGTTTTGTTATGACCTGTCTCTCTCAGTTGGAGAACTCTTCCACTGATCAAATGATTTGTCCCCTTGAAACGTCACGAGGAGCACAAATATATAGCACATTTTTGCACTTAAATATTTCCAAGACAGCTAAATAAATCGTGGGAGATGCTCCATTAACTCTTAAAAACAAATATTTATGTTTTTCAAATTAACCTGAATGAAACCCAGCACACTGTAAGCTGTAACATTCTGTATATCCATGAAATGATTTTCAATTAAAGGCCATTTAGTTGTTAAAGAAGAATGGCTGAAGCTCATTTTTATGTGGCTCAACCCCCACAAGGTGTAAGGATCCTTAATGAAACACCCTTGTTGGAATATGTGTGTAAGAATAAGTGAGTTGTTCAATAAACTGGTAATTACAAGTCATATACAGTATGAATCATGTATCAAGAAGCCAAATAGTCCAACTGTCTTCAGTGATTTTCTATTATTAGTTATAGTTTGTCTGTAGCTACTTATTGATAGTCTACCAACTTGATAGCTAAATCAGTAATCTATGATCAGTGATGAGTTCAGGGTACTTTGCATAGCAGAAAGCATTAAACACTTAAAAAGAAGAAATGTGATAACTAATATTTAGTGTTTTACAATAACTACAACAACCTGCTGTGTTTGGTGTAAAACAGTGTCATGGTAATGAAGAAGCACAATTTCATACCATAATAATTGTAGAGTAAGCAATTAATTTTATGATTTGTGGAAAAACACCCTGATGCGTCAGTGTTGTGGAACCATTAAGCAATGTTTCACATTGACATAAGAGCTTTCACTTTACGAAGAAAGTGAAAGTGAAATCTATTAATAAAGGATAAATACAGTCAGTGGCCACTTTATTAGGTACACCTGTACAATCTAATGCAATTCAATACGACAGCTCTGCTATAAATTCTCCCTTTACGAAGTTTATAATGTTCAGTTTTTGTTGACTTTGTCTGAAATGTGTACATTCAATTATATGTTTTAGCATTAAGGTCACAGTTAAAGGTGGTGTTGCACTGAACTACATTATACTGAGAGGTGTTTCTAATTTTGTGTCCTATTAACACCTGTGGATGTAATGTAGCCCGGTACAATGGCACCACTACCTAAATGCTAAAACATATAATTGAATTTACACATTTCAGACAAAGTCAACAAAAACTGAACATTATAAACTTCGTAAAGGGAGAATTTATAGCAGAGCTGTTGTATTGAATTGCATTAGATTGTACAGGTGTACCTAATAAAGTTGCTGAGTCTGTATTTTAAAGTGAGTTGTAGTGATTGCAGTTTATTAAAGTTCCACAGCTAAGATGGGGGATAATATGAAATTGATTCATGCCTTTATTCACAACTTAGTGTAAAATGTGATTAGGACTGAATGGATTGATAAAATATATCATATGGACTGAAGTATGGACAGAGTATAATTAACTAATTTACAAACGCATTTGTCAATTATTTATTTAAAGCCCCTAGGTGTAGAAATAATCATCACTGCAACTTAGAAACAAGTTTTTATTTGGAAAAAAAATAAATAAATAAGGAAAGAAAGGGCAGTCCATTGCTGTCTCCCACAGTGGCTTTTTTCTTATTCACCAAACTCAAAAGTATTTTTTTTAATCGTACACATAGGGGCTTTACTTTGAGGAAATGTGAAATATTAATTAATGTACTGGCTTTATTTAATGCAGCCATAAAGTTTTACCACTCTTCTATTCAATCTCACCAAGATCAGCTTATGAGCAAGATAACAGCCCCTGATAGCACCTGATGTAATCCTAAAACCTTCAGACATTTCAATAATATCCATGATATCTAGTGTGGGGACATACAGTATGATAGCCATGTTGACAGTGAAGGTCAAACCACATCACCAGTATTTATTAAGGTCTTTCTTTATATGCCAGCCGTTCATCTGCCTATCATAACACATATTCTTCTATTTCTACAAATCCATATGGACTCCGAAATAAGCATGCCACATGTCAATACGCGACCCCCTCCACACTCCAAGTCTGTTTTTTTCTTTTGCACATTTTGTGAAGCATAAGCAAAAACTTGTTAACGGTACGTACAGTATGGGCATAAAAGGCTTCAGTGGTAGGGGAAAATAAAAAACACCAGTTTGTTGTATACTTCCATTCTACCAGTAGAATGGGAGGTCCTTCTTATATTACACAGGCTGGTGAAGACCGCTTGGCTGGTGACTGGACAACTGGTTCTGATAGCCGTAATGGAGGTCAACAGGAGGAACGATTACAGAAAGTAAAACCTGTTCCATTGTTCATATGAGCACTTGACAGACTTGAAAAAATATGAACCAATCCTTTGATTCTGTTGAGGATTTTACGTGAGAAACCCTATGGACTTAAATGAAATGGCAGTAGGTAGGTTGATTCTAAGGACTGTATTGTAACCTGACCCAAAACAATGGCATGTAGCTGTATGTATGACAGCTTTCTCTAGGTAAGTTACTGAAAACTATTCAGCAAACTGACTCAAGTTAAACTATGTGCTTTGATAAAACTAGTGCCTTTTCCATGTGAATATAATAATAAAAATGTCATGGTACAATTTCAAATACAACAGGGAAGTATCCAAAATCAGTGACTTTTCACTATACAGTCCACTATAGTAACGTGTCTGCCATTATGCTGTGTCTGCCAATTAATTATTTCACTTATACATAATTAAAATGATCCCACAATCATTTACAAATGTAGAACAGTACATAGCCACTACATCACTATCCAACCAGCCAACAACCATCATCATGCATTGCTTATGATCAACAGTATTCAATGTTGTTTGAAATATTTTCCTAATTGTCTTCAACATTAATTGTCAATATAGCAAATAGTGAATCTGTGAATGTTTTCAGATGTAGCTCAGGCGTTTGTTAGCGCTTCAGAAGGATTCTAGGGCTGGTCCTAGTTTTAATGGCTGAGGTAGTAGACTTCTTTGTCTGGGTAAGGCCCTTTGTAGAGCCCTTGGAAGTGCTAGAATGGCTACTGACAGGTGCACTGTCCTTAGTTGAGTCCTCTGTGGTACACTTGGAAGAGTCTTTTGCAGCACCTTTGGAATTATGGATAGAGTAACTGCTGGCTGGTGAAGTACACTTGGTAATGTCCTTGCTAGTACTTTTGTTAGTACCCTTAGCAGTGTGCTTGGCAGAATAAGTGGCTGGTGGGTTAGTGTGTACGTGTGTAGATGTCACTGTGCTAATAGAAGCCTTAGTTACAGTAGTCTTAGCAGTAGCAGCTCTGGCAACAGTCCTAGAATCAGTAGTCCTAGTAATTGGCTTAGGGATTGGGGATGAAGTGGGCTGATTTTTCTGCAGCCTTTTTTCTCTCATGTGTCTGCATATGACCTCACTGACAGGGCTGAGGTCATAGTTTCTGATGACGTTGGTAAAGTTGACCCTTTCTTGAGAGGGCTCCAGAGCAGTGACGCTCGCCAAACTTAACTTTCCAACATTTACCTTGTCCTGTAGATCTTCACTAATACAACCAGCCCTCTCTAGTCTCATCTCTCCACAATGGCCACAGTCTTCATCATTCCTATGAGTGATTTTACCCATATGGCTCACATACTCCTCTCTATCATCTTTATCACAGTCACCCTCCTTCTGTGGGAACTCATCAGTTTGGCAGTCACTCTCCAATGGGACATCACCATCACTGTATTGCATTGTCCTGCACTTCTTTGATGAGTTGTTGTCCAAAGCAACCTGATTCAGAGGGGTAGGGCTGGTGTCTGGTGGGAGGCCTCTTCTTCTTCTGGACAACCTCAGGATCCCAGGGTTCTCACTTAGCTGTCTGATGACTGAGCCATTAGTAAATGGTATTTGAGCTCTACTTGTCCTACTTGAATTTCTTCCTGAGTTCTGGAGACTACAGAAGGTCTTGGGGTTGCTATAGTAGTTAGAGACTGTTCGGTGGTGGAGAGGAAGGTGCTGATTGCGAGGCAGCTGGTGGTTGCTATGCTGGGAGAGGTGTCTGTTGTTGGTTTCCTGGGGTCTGCTTTGGTGATGGCCTCTTGGTTTACAGGTACTGCTAGGCCTTGTGCAGGGCCTGGGGGATCGTCTGCTGCCAACCCCTGTGCTAACCTGCAACAGAAAGAGATCACGATCGCTTGTATCAAGGCCTGGAAATTATTATATTAGCACGATTCTGTAAATGGACCTATTGTTCTTTACAGGCCCAATGAAACTGTAGTTAGAGCATATTTAGTTTCTGTAATGTGATTCACTTCTGAGTAAAAAGGAATACATGTTGGGTGGGGTATAATTACAAGATTTTAATGCTCAAAACGTGGACGTGACTTAAGCTGCCAATATGTTTCTTTAGAAGGGCTTGTCGGATGGCCAGATATCTTCAGAAACTCCTCCCTCCAACACCTTTGGATTGGGGGGGGGGGCTGTGTCTGACCATTTCTGTAACTTTCCAAAACCGACAATCTGACATTCACACTCCCTTTATGCTGTGATTGGCCAGCTGTGCGGAGCTGAGAAAGGAGCCACGGTTTGAACTTCTCTCTCTAGCTCTCTTTTTTCATTCTTGAGACAACTATTTTCATGTGAACAACTGAGTGCAACACCATGAATGTCTTGCAGGAGAGACGTGCACCGTTATCCACATAATTAAATGATATTGTGTCTCCTCCTTCTCTATGGTGGCCAGCTCTTCACTCCGCCTTTGAGTGTGACTGTTCAGACAGCTATAATCAAATTTGATTTCCTGTGGTCGACAACACATTTTCTACAGTATATCCGTGATACACAGTCCTGCTGAAATTTTTACATAGTTGGTGGAAGTAACGCACCAAAAAACATAGCAATGTGCCAGCAAAAGGCATATAGCCGACTAGAAATAACCAGAAAAGAAGATAAAACTCACACAATTAAACAAAATTGGCCGACAATAAATACAAATATCGGCTATACAGACACAACAGGGGGTGCAAAAGGCATTAAGAAATTACAGGGATTAAATATCCCAACATTTTATACAATCAACAGCAGAAAAAAGCATCACCAGGTCAAACAATATACAGGGCCCTATTTAAATCACAAAAGCACAACAACCAGTGCAAAGCAGTCTATCTTGGGCACACAGACTGTGTGGGTGTCTACAAGCCAGCAGGTGGTTTTGGTTCATGTATGTGCAACAGGGCAAAGTGCAAAAGGGCTGGTCCCAGTGGAACAAAGATCATTAATAAATACACTCTCAGACAGTCACATCACTTATGTCATCACTCTGAAACAGCTGTTCCAATCACAGTGAAGCACGACAACAATGGATCAACAAATCGAGAAACGACTTCATCCAGGCAACAATACAATATACTGGAGGAGCAGAGTGGCACCACAAATCTGCAGCCAGAGGCAGATGGTGTGGCTTTTTATGAACAGTTAAAGGTGGAGTGTATGATTCTGAAGAGCCTTGATCGATCCGAACTTCATTGAGAAAACAAGCATTTTAAAAGTTGTTTGCTTGTGGTTTTGCGGACAGATCTGACAAAGCATGAATTCAGACTTTTTACAAATCGGCATCATGATGTAGTTATTTCGTAGATATGTGTATAAACAATGTGTATGAACAGTAACGTTGCTGCCGTATTTATACCTAATTTAGATGACGTTGTTTTGCCCTGATCGATCCGAACTTCATTTAGAAAACAAGCATTTTTAAAGTTATTTAGGCATTCTTTTGATACGTTTATTGCAATTAAATCACAGCAAAATCTGTTTATTTTGGGATTTTATTTGTATTATCTGTAGTAAGCCAGATGAATTCAGCCGATGTGTGACTTGCGAGATACAGTGAATTTTTATTGATTTTGACACACCAATTATGAACCTGCCACTCACCGGAGACAGATGGAGAGGCGAATATTCACAATAATCACAAATGATCCCGCGGTCAAACTCGCTATTGTCCAAACTGTTGTCCTGTGCATGAGCACGAGTTGTGTGGCTCGGTCTGAGCCACTCTGTTTGTTTCCCAGCTACAGAGCCAGAAGACTACTTTGCCAGGAGGAGAGCGGGCGGCAGCTCCAGAGATGGACCTTCATTTAGCGGCTGTAGCAATTCGAATTCAGCCAGCGCAAACCCAAGCGCTGGGGGTCTGATCCCAGACCGCCCCAACTCAGCAAAACTTTCTGTTGCTTTCTGTTACGCAGGTTAGACCCAGAGCTGTTGCTGGCCACCAGCCCACTGTAAAAAATTGGAATTCGGATTTTATCTACCTACCTGTCCGGGTCTTAATCTACCTGGGCGGGCCCAAGTAGCGCCTATGTGGGAAACGCTGCTTCTATCTGTTTTATCCTGTTATTGTAATGCACACTGACTGACAAAAAACCCAAAACCGACTGCTCAACTTGAAGAATGTCAGTTGACTGTGGGGTCTCTGATAGATGATTCGACTCATTGACTTTCAGGGGGCAGCCCTATTGTCCACAAAGGTGGGAAATTAAAAAAAATAATTTGTGAAACCAACCACCAACCAACAGTCAACAGTAAGAATCACACATATTAATTTAAATATGCACACCATAACCCTACTTTACAGACGTTCAGTTCCTGCTTTAACCACACTGAGCATTTGTTTTTGATAGCAGACCTGCAAACCCTAGAGTAGTGAAAAAGGTGAGAAGACACAAAACTAAAATCAGGTAGGGGGGTCCGGAGGTATTGTTCCACGGAAGAAAATTTTAGGGATTTTATTATGCAAATGAAGCCTTTTGGAGCTTTTTGAGATTAGAATATGAGAAAACAACATCTGGTTTTCATAAACAAATAAGTTTTATTGCATTTCGATTCTTCTAATCACAATGTCTGGGAATGAGGCGGAGGGAACATGTAACCTAACACTAGGTGTATGAACGGTACTAAAACAAAGTTTACTTTGTTTCACCATCGTCATATTACAGTTAATAGTCTTACAGAGCCACAAATGGATACATTACCTCATCGCTATGCACCTGCAAACAGAAAAATAGTATTCAAAATAAGCTGCGTCTGTCTTTCACTCGCTTCCAAAATAAATGCACGTGCTAGCCAGATCAAGATCTTTACGACACGAGGCGGTGGTGAAACACTACTGCTTTTGTCCACAGGGACCGCAATCAACACAAAATGAAAGTTCCATGTAGTTGCTTTAAGTAAAAGTACAAAAGTTTTGGATTCAAAATATATTTAAAGTATAAACAGTAAAAGTACTCATTATGTATTTTAATTTGCACCTGTGCACCAACAGGTCACCTGCAAAGCAGCCACTCAACATTTAACTCCTATTACAGCCTACATGTCAAGTTTCAGGTTTTACTAACAAGACTGATGTCTTTGATCATCGTCATCTGTGATGTGAAAACATCAGGTTCCAAAAAAGTGTGTCCTGATCATAGTTCAGTCATTAAATCCAACCACACCACACAGCGTCTCTCCTGATTGGCTCCTGACAGTGCTGTCAGCTGAAGTTCTGATCACACCTGACATCAGTAATGGACGTGGTGTCAGTGTCTGGTTCACAAGTAGTTTAGGCAACTTTACTTGCATTCAGCACCAGAGATGACAGCATCAGAGCAGAAAACAGATACAAGTTGCACTGTACCGAGTTGCTCTGCCCACCATTTCATCACCCTTCTCTATTTCCATTACAGTTAGTTTTGTGATCAGGTGATGTTGAGACAAAACTAAGTTTGTAGCTCACGTGCTGTTATCCTGTGCTGCTTTGTGAACACTGACATAGCTAAAAAAAAGTGCAAAGATATCAACTGACAAAATGAGAGTTGACTTGAGAGCATTTTGATTGATGATTCGTGTAATTGATGTTTAGGGGCGGCCCTACCTATTCGAATGGCATTCTCCACTATCTGTTCTAGATCTAATCTATATTCTAGCTCTAGATTCTTTCCCCTTTCATAGTCAATGCATAATAAGGTCAATCTACTTAGCTTCTCTTGTCCCACTGTGGTCCTCAAATAGTTAACATTAATAATATACATAACAGAAAGGCCATTAACACCTCACTAAAGGTAGGTGGATGCTGATCCACCACAAACATTTCAGCCTGACATGGCATGCACATGTTGGCTGCCTAACACATGTGGGTTAAGTCTGGGTAACTCAATGGACAGTGCGTTGAATCAGTGGTTAATTAATTAAGGTAGATGCAACCTTTTTTTAACCTATGGTGAGGTATTATAATGCTAACCTTAAGCCCATAATGCTGTCATCCTTAATTTTATTGCATTGTTGTACATGTTTTGTACTGTGCACAAACTGATAATGGACTTCTTAGGCCCCGAGCCCATGTGTGTCCGCACCCCCTGTACCCTCCTTCAGTGCTACTGCCAGTGGTGAAATACAGAAACATACAGGAATACTTTCTAAGATAAATATCATGAAAGATACACTTTTCTCCTCCACTGTGTCTTTGTTTTTACTGATGATGCTCTGCAATCTTAAATTCGTGATCAACATGATAAAAAAAGCAACCCTTTCTGCCCCATAATCAACTGAACTCTGTGTGTATAAGCATCAAATTCAGTCTTCATAATACTGATAATACAACCAGACATCTTTCAGACAGAGAAGCATGTAGAAAGGATGATCAGACCTTGTTAGTCCTCCTGACTTGTAGGGAGAGCTGGCGATGTCTCAGGAGGTGTCTCTCAGCCTCTTCTCTCCTGTCCTCCTCCATTCCCTCTCTCCTTCTCCTCTGCTGTTCTTCCTCTCTCCTCTCTCTCTCCCTCCTCCTCTGTGCCCGGGCAGTTAGAGGCCTCCCTCTTAGAGACTTAGAGTCTCGCTGCACTGTAGGACGGCAAGACAGATACAGAGGCAGAAAAAAAAGTATTTAAACAAAGAGAAAAACATGAGTGAAGCATTTTGTTGAATTAATTAACCTACCTTTTTCTTTTAAGTTGCCTCAGTCATTACAGTTTAAAAAGAAGAGTAGACAAGACAGTAAATGAGTACCTGGTGTCCCACTGAGTATGCTCATGTTCTTCCCCTCAACAGCAGTCCTGTGATTGGTGGAAAGACAGGAAGTAAGATGCTGAGTGCCAGCTGGCTCCTTTTCTCGTCCGCTCGCTAAGAAGGCCATGTTGCTAGGCAACGCTGCTGAACCTGAAGTGAAAGAGGACATGCCTTGATAGATTTTGATATGTGTGTGTACCTTAACCTTAACAGGTTGCGACTGGACCCCGGGGCCTATGACACTCAGCAGTATATATACTATGACAAACTACCATTGTATATATACTGCTTATTCGACTCACCTCTGTAAAGCAGGCCCTAACCTAGAGTCATCTAGCTAATAATAGCTTCGGTTAAAGTTTTGCTAGCAGCAATGGAAGATTTCAAGCAATGTTCTGACTACTATTGCTCGTGACCAGGAGAGATTCCCACACCACGTGTGTCTGGTGTTTGGGATAAGGACATGCAGAGGCAGCTCTGTCAGCCCCCTTTCTTAGCATAGACTGTTGGGATCTCCCCGTCTGGATCAGCACTGAGAAAGGATCACTGACTATCCAGAGATATTAGATGAATTTAAACACAACTGTGCATTGGTCTTTCTTCAGCATTAACTGAACAGTTCTTGTATACACAGTGGTGCATTATGTGATCATATGGAGCTGAGCTCTTGGCACTGACTCTTCCACCAACCCTGTGACAAGCTCAGTTCAGACCACTGACTACTTTGTATACAGTAGGCAGCTTCTGTGTTTGTAGCTTACCTCTCAAACAGAGAAAAGACAAGAAGTCCTCAGTCTTGGGTCGACGTCTGGTCAGACAGGTGACTAAGGCCAGGTTGTGGGTGTGGTTACTTCGTGCTGATGTCATCAACACTGGTGGTCCTGGAGAGCTGGGAGGGGACTGGGCAAACTTCCTCTGCGCTTGCAGTCTTGGTCTATACACGCATGCGCGCACGCACACACGCACGCACGCACGCACGCACGCACGCACGCACGCTGGCCAGGTATGTATACACATACAAATAAAACTAAAGATTTGTACCGTAATGTGTAATGTAATTTTCTTTTTGTTAAAATGGATTTTATAAAGTTGGTATTGTTCAGGAACCGGTATCGAAGTCAAGGTATCTGTACCGGTACCTGTATCGAAAATTTTTGAACGATACCCAGCCCTAGTTGTGTCCAGGGTGTGATGGATCTGCAGTGATGTTTCCTGCCCATTTCCTGACTCTGCACATGTACAAGCCCAGAGTGCTAAGTTTACCAATCAGTTTTATGGGGAGGTCCTGAGAGATTGTGGATCCCAGAAACCTGAAGGCTTCCACTGCAGACACTGTGTTCAGAATAGAGAGGGGGGGCAATGTTGGGGGGTTCCTCCTGAAATCCACCGTCATCTCCACAGTTTTGAGTGTGTTCAGCTGCAGGTTGATCTGACCACACCAGAGGGCCAGCTGTTCAACCTACCGTCTGTGTGCTGACTTGTCACCGTCCTGGATGAGGCAGATGACTGTTGTGTCGTCTGCAAACTTCAGGAGTTTAACAGATGAGTCTCCTGAGGTGCTGTCGTTGGTGAAGAGGGAGAAGAGCAGTGGGAAGAGCACACACCCCTGGGGGCGCCATTGCTGACTGTCCGGGTGCTGGATGTGCTGCTCCCCAGCCTCACCTGCTGCCTCCTGTCTGTCAGGAAGTTTGTGATCCACTGACAGGTGAGCACAGTGAGGTGGGTGACTTTGGAGTGGAGGATGTCTGGGATGATGGTGTTGAACGCAGAGCTGAAGTCCACAAACAGAATCCTCACATATGTCCCTGGAGAGTCGAGGTGTTGCAGGATGTAGTGCAGTACCATGTTAACTGCATCATCCACTGATCTGTTTGCCCAGTAGGAAAATTGCAGGAGGTCCAGCAGGGGGCCAGTGATGTCCTTCAGGTGGGCTAACACCAGTCTCTCAAAGGATTTCATGACCACAGACGTCAGGGCTACGGGCCTGTAGTCATTTAATCCTATGATGGAGGGTTTCTTGGGGACCGGGATGATGGTGGAGCATTTGAAGCATTAGGGAACTTCACACACCTCCAGTTATCTTTTGAAGATGAAGATTTTTATTTTTTCATTTTGCCACCAGGCTGCACAATGAAAAGAAAGCTGTAGCACCGTCACGCTACAGACACAGAACATTAAACAAATATTTAACAATTAAAATAGAATAAAAATATTACAGTTACTTATACTGTATATACATATATGGTGGAGTGTGGAATTGAGGAGTCTCGCAGCCTGAGGAAAGACGCTGCTCTGCAGTCTGGTGGTACATCAGTGGATACTTCTGTATCGCTTGCCAGACAGCAGCAGGGTGAACAGTCTGTGGATGGGGCACCTCATCTCACCTATATCACTGATGCTCAGTACATGGGAACCAATGATGTTCTGGGCAGAGTTAATCACCCGCGACAGAGCCCTCCTGTCCTGGGCCATGCACAAACCAATTTGTAATGTTTCCAGTCAGGATGCTTTCTATTGCTCCTCTGTAAAAGTTAACAAGAACTTGGCATGGGAATTTTGCCTTCTTAAGTTT
>NTHP01000603.1:257659-281733 GCA_003416845.1 Oplegnathus fasciatus
CTTGAGAAATACAGTCAATTTCTGAGCTTTCTTAACCAGGGTGGAGATGTGAGATGACAGGTTCTCTGTGATGCTGATTCCCAGGAACCTAAAACTGTTCACCTGCTCCACCTCAGCTCCACTGATGTAGATAGAGGTGTGTGTCTTTGCCTCCTTTTCCTAAAATCAACAATCAACTTCTTGGTTTTGCTGTCCTTGAGCAGTGGGTTGTTCTCTGTGTACCACTGATTATTAATTTCCTTTCAATATAAAGTCTCATCGTTGTTTGTAAAATTTCCCAAGTTCTCTCCATGTCAATGATTCGTCATTCAGTCGTGGGTGTACAGCGTTTACAAGAGGGGGCTGAGCACACAGCCCTGGGGGGCTTCAGTGTTCAGCACTAGAGTGGAGGAGGTGTGACCCCCATCCGAACTGTCTGTGGTTTGTTTGTGAGGAAGTCCAATATCCGGTTGCAGACTGTGGTACTCAAGCCCAGAGTGCTAAGTTTACCAATCAGTTTTATGGGGAGATTGTGTTGAATGCTGAGCTGAAATTAACAAACAGCATTTTGATGTAGGTGTTTTCAAGGTGTGTGAAGACTGAGTGGAGGGCAGTGGAGATGGCATCCTCTGTGGATCTGTTAGCTCTAAATGCAAACTGGTGAGGGTCCAAGCTGGCTGAGATGTTGTCTTTGATGTGCTGGAGAACCAGTTTCTCAAAGCACTTCATCAGAATGGGGGTGAGTGCCACAGGGCGGTAGTCCTTTAGACTAGACACTGCAGACTTTTTAGGTTCAGGGACGATGGTGGCTGTCTTGAAACAGGAACGCTCTCCTGTGACAGTAAGATGTTAAAAATGTCAGTGATGACATCAACTACCCGGTTGGCACATGTTCTTAGTACACAGCTGGGGATGTTATCAGGCCTAGCAGCTTTGCTCACATTCACTCTAAGCAGGGTTCTTCTCACATCTGCTGTGGATACTGACAGTGACCTGTCCAAAGTGAACATAAAAGGTGTTAAGCTCATCTGGCAATGTGGCCTCACAAATGATGAGGATGCTCCTGTTTTTGTCTTCGCTTTGGCTCCTTGATGCCAGCTTTCAGTCTTGCTCTGGTGGTGCTGTATGCTTCCTTTACACTTTAACATTTTTTTCTGATGGTTTCACCCTTTTAATCAGATGGGAGTGAGTTGGCAGGAGAAGCAGGGAAATGTGATCTTTGTAGCTGCCGGGAATGTTCGTGTAAACATGGTACAGGGTATTGTTTCCCCTGGTGGGGGTGTGGACCTGCTGGTGGAATTAGTAACACAGTTCTGAGGTCTGTTTGATTAAAATCAAGCAACTACAATAAAAATAATATAAATAATCCAGCTGTTTTGTCATGTGACTGCAGACGACATCATACAGTTCTACAGTGCATTTTTTTAACTTGCGTCAGGGAGAATGTAGACAGCAGCAACAAATACACTGGTGAATCCTTTGGACAGATAATATGGTCGACATCTTGACATTAAAGCATTAAGCATCATTGATGTGTGTTCTGTCAGCACAGAACACAGTCTGCCGTTGAGTGCAATAGATTGATCTGGAATGTTGTGATGGAGCCAGGTCTCTGAAAAAATGCTGGGTTAACCTGAGACTTGTTTTGTTCATTTTATTTTCCTGCGACCAGACATTAGCCAGAAGTACGATGGCTAATGGAGTAGCCTTAAGTCCAAGCTGGGTTCGCTAGCTCCTATTCTGGCTGTCTTCCCACTCCTCCTGGGGCATTTGGTCGGGCTGGTCTGGCTGGGTGGTCGGAAGATGTGGCCAGTGATTGTCTCAAAGTCCGCTACATTTAATCCAATCCCCGTGCTTCCTTTTCCGATGTTGATGAGTGTTTTTCTGTCATAGGTAATATGTGCTTCGGTGACAAAGACTAAAAAGAACAAATAAAAACAAAGACGTAGTGAAGTTTGAGGGAGCTACTGGCCACCGCATCTACACGTGCCTCCATCTGGACTGAATACTGCTCTGCTTGATTTGCCTTTGTCATCTGATCAATAAAACTGATCCTCTAAATTACCAGAGTCAGACTTTCACTTTCATTATGTTGTGTGGATGTGTAATGTTCATTACATCATCATATTTTTCTTTTATTTTTTTGCCAAGTAACTACTTATGTAACTCAAGATGAGGAAGCACCTGCCCAGATCACTGTATCAGTGAACAGTGATCAGGAACCTGGTGTTTTCATGCCACAGTATCCTGACTTCTGATCCGGATAGTACGCCGCATACATATTCAGGTGTCTCAAAACCAGGATGATGCTCACATGCGCAAACACATAACCAGGATACTACAAAACGTTGCTCGTAACTGGTATAATGATGTCCATGTAAACACACACATAGTAAGGAAGTAAATACGAGTGTAATCGTGTGCTTCACTGAACAGTAGTACACCACTAGCACACTAGTAAAACTGAGCAGATGTAAACACCGGACTGTGATTACATTAATGGCATTATTTAATACAGATCAGCTTTAAGGATGAGTACTGGAGTCTTCTTGCCAGTGTGGGGAAGGTGGCAGCACAGTACACCTCTTCTCCAACTGTTTATAGGCGAGTCATGCACAAAGGCAAGTACATGCAAACACACATTCAAAAACACACACTAGAGCAGCTGACCTCTTGCTGGCAGGGTCATCCTTGTCACGATGGATGCTAGTAGGGCGGCGCTGTTGAGGGCATGTCTGTAAGGACCAGCTCCAGCTTGGACTAGCTGACAGTTTATGTGACTGACAACGGCTGATGCCATTAACCAGGGAGCCTTAAGAGAACAGTTAGAACTTAAGTTACTTACATGAAGTAATTTCACTACTTTGAGAAATGATCTACACCTACAATGTCATGCAAAGCGACATGAACAAAACTATAATAAAAATAGTAAATTACATACTAAAAACTTAATAAATGATACTGGATATGGTTTGTTACAAGTGGGACAGGAAAGATGAGCTACTGGTCACAACTAAAACATGGAACCAATATTAAAGCTTTCTTACATGGACACATGAAATAAACCAAAAACGTACATTTGCCACAGCCCCAAATACATGTTAGTTGCATCTGTAAAAGTTTATTAAACACAAGCAGTCAGACGATTAGACGAGTTGGAATCTTATTTGGAAGAGAAAGCGAAGGTGAATGGTAAATTAAAAAACTGCATTGTAAACCTACACCACAGCTTACAGACCCACTTCCTACCGCAACTTTGACATACTCTACTTCACTAGCAAGGACCACACCATCAACGATATGTGTGAAAATTGATTGATGTGCGAGATTTGAAGCTTGCTTATACTTCCGTGTGCTGGCTACATTGTGGGTAAGCTTCGGTAGGGAGTCCGCCGTAGCACCCGGGCATGATGAACCCCCTCAGGACCCTACAGAGTGGAGGAAGGAGAGGAAGAAACAGAGTGGGGGGAGGGGCGCAGAATGCGAGACTGAAGGTGAAAGAGCAAGAGAAGGTTAGGTGGGTATTTATAGGTATGCCAGAAGTAGCTCAGTTGAGGTGTGGTCCCGCTCCTGAAACTGTGCTAGATAGCTTCAATTAATGTAGTCGTATGCACATAGTTTTAGGATGCAATAAGGGATTATGAGTGACATTCCACGTGTACCTACTTTCAGTTTGACCTCCAAATAAAGTGGTTTAGATTATCTGGATAAACTGCTGGCTTGTTTCCAACCTGTCTGAATGTCTAACTGCTTGTTGTTTTTGACCCGTCAGACTCTTTTTAGTGATGTCACCGTGTTCCCAGATCTCAGCTATGAACTTAGTGAGTACAATACTATTATTACTGATGGACAAAACTGTGAAATTAAGATAAGGGTAATGATCTGGAATCATCCTTAAAGGAACTTCTACAGAAGCGGCAGTACTACTGAATTACTGAATTACACAGTCACAGCTGTGACTAAGACAGAAGAGAAAAAGAGTATTGATGGTACTGACCACTGAGGCTTGTGGGAGTGTGTGACCTCAGTGTCCTGGCCGGGACAGGAGTGCTCATCAGTGTCTGTGTGTTTTCGGGTCTGCAGGTGTTTTTCACTGAGTGTTTGTGCTGAGTACTATGTGTGTGTTTTGCAGTTTCCGTGTATTTCGAGTTCAGCAGCAACAGTGTATTTTGTGTTTTATGTGAGCGTAGTGTCCTGGTTGATACAGAATTCTTCTGGAACGTGTGTGTATTTTCTTGTGGGTGTGTATGCTGTACAGTGTGTGTAATTTTATCTGTACAGATTTTTGATTGCGTTTGCATGTTCTGTAGAGTGTGGGTACATTTATGTTTTGGTGTGTGAGAGTCCTGAGACAAGTTAGTTTTTTGCCCTTTGTTGGTGTTTTCATGAGGGCGTAGGTGTTTTGAAATGTGCATATTTTGTGCACTGTGTGTGTTTTTCTGTGCATGTGTGTTCGGTGGTCTGTGTGTGACTCGTTGTTGTGGTGTGTGCACACTCTGTCTTGTGCGCGTGTTTTTGTGTGTGTGCGTGTTAGGTGGTGTCTGTGTCTTTCGCTGCGCATGTAGTAGTGTATTTTTTAGCGTGCGTTTGTGTGCACGTGTGTGTATGTGTGAGTGTTTGTGTGTGGCGCGGTGTGTGTCTCTGAATTCCCTGAGGGAGAGGAAAAGAACTTTGCGGACCAGACGTTCTTCACACCACGGCATCCCGTCACTGATGTCCTGCAGAGTCACAGACACAAACACCATCAGCCTTGTTCACACTAACAGCTGAGGATTAATTACATGAATTCCATCAAACACTGGAAAATGACACACTACAGTAAAATGTCAATTTGAAAATGAAAAGAGAAAAATAAAGAACTAAAAATCTATAGAGTTGATATTTGTTGTCTTTGCTCTGACATGTCACTCCCTGCAAGTATACACCAACCTCATCAGGGAGTGCTGATAATAAACTAAAGGGCTTAGTATTCCTCAAACTAAGTGCCTGTTGGATTGTCTCACGGCCCTTTCTAACTGCACCATTCTTCTGACAATTTCAATAAATTTCCAACACTGACAAACAGACAATCGCTTTACAGAATGACTGGTCAGGTTTGTGGAGGTGTGAAAGTAGGCAGGACTTGAACTTCTCTCCGAAGTTCTCTTTTTTCATCCTTCACACAACTACTTCTGTCACTTTTCTTGTGAAAACACCATGAATTGTGTTTGTGAGTGCAACACCATGAATGCCTACCATTTGTGCAATTTGTTGCATTGCGTTGCAGACTACAAAGACGCGCAACAGACGCTTGGAGAGAGATCAAGAATGCAGCCAGGAGGAGGCTGTGACAGCAGATTTTTCACCTCACCTTCAAGTGTGGCCATTCAGAACAGATGGAAACACTTTGACTTTAGATCACATATCCCAAAAACAAACATTTATGGTCCCCAGAGGGTGAGCTGTAATGACTTTTGGTCTCCTGACTTTTCATCACGCACTATCATCAGGTCAAAATTTCAATCTGTCCAAATACTATGTAATTAGTTTACAGTACGGCCTCAGCCGTACTTAGTGTTTAACGCCATTTAGCAAATGTTAGCATGCTAACATGCTAAATTAAGATGATGACAATTACCTGCTAAACAACATCATGTTATTATTGTCATTGTGAGCATCCTAACTTGAGCTTTCTTATCACAAAAGCATTGCTGTGCCTAAGTACTGTCTCACAGACTTCCTAGCATAAACTCTTAGTAATGTTCAGCTGTAAAATGTCCCGGCCAAGGTTAAAGCAACTACAAGGAACTTTCATTTTGTGTTGATTTTGGCGGTCCTTGTGGACAAAAGCGGTAGTGTTTCCCAGAATCAAGACTTTCTTTTAGTACCATTTATACAACTAGGTTATATGTAAGCCTACATCTAACAGATTTGGTTGCTCGGTAACAGTAATTTTGTTGAGAAAGCTGAAGTTACCGACATTACTAAGTAATGTTATGTCTTCATAATAATAAGCAAACAGCAAGATATAGCTCAGTAGCAAGGCCAACATCAAATGTTCCATTATAAACCACGTCTCGCAATGTATTTCATAACTAAAATAGAATTACCGGTCTCATACAAGTACTTTGGGGACAAAATCAATGAATAATGGCCAAAAAAGTGTATTTCTAGGACATTATGATGTCACAGTGAAGTTGACCTTTTGAGTAAAAAATGTCATCACTTCATCATTTTATTGGACATTTGTGTGAATTTTTTGCCATAATTAGTGTGTGAATTCTTAAGTTCTGGCCATAAACGTGTTTTGTGAGGTCACAATGACCTTGATCTTTGACCACCAAAATCTAATCAGTTCATCCTTGAATCCAAGTGGATGTTTGTGCCAAATTTGAAGAAATTCCCTTACAGCATTCCTGAGATATTGCGTTCACGAGAATGGGACGGACAGATGGACAACCCGAAAACATAATGTCTCTGCCATAGCAATCACCAGCGTGGAGGCATGAATAGACATATTACAGACCTGTCTAGGAGGAAGAGGGCCAATTCAAGATCGGTTTTGAATCCTTCCAAATTCCACAATTCTCTCCATCCGTTGAATGACCGACCAAGGTGGACTCGTGTTTTTGCCCCATGCTGTATCACTGTCCCTTTTAGCTTTTCTTTGTTCTTCTGTCAGTTCTTTTCTTTTTCTTTTTGCTGATCCTGCCTCAGTATCAGCCAGAGCCACAAAATATAACGTGGAAAATAAAATTCTCTGAAGAAAAATCCTCCTGCTTCCTTTTAACTGGCTAACGTACTACTTACTGTGAAACTTTGCCTGGGAAAATGTAAACATCTGCTTTTCACGTCTGCGTTTTTCGTTTAGTCTGATTTCGCGGGGAATCTGACCCGCTGGCAGGCATTAAGAATAACTATATAGAAATAGCCAATCTCTCGCTGATGGTCCTGTTTGCTTATGTAGGTCATACAGAGGCATCAGTATTAAATTGAGAATGTTTCATAACCAGTTAAAAAGTCCTTGTAGCTGCTTTAAGGGATCCTTATGAAAAACAGTTGTTTGTTATGTGATCTTATTCAAACAGAAATATTAGCCGAAATATTATTGGATTTTTTAAAAATCTCAAATATCCATAATGGTATCAGCTTTAAAAAAATTCAATTCCAAGTCCAGCTCTTTGTAGAGTTAAATACCCCACTTACACTCAGCCACTTCATGCATCTCAGGCAGATCAGATAGCTAAATGTAAATGCAACCAAGAAGCATTAGAGAGACTGCAATCAGATAACATAAATATGGAACACAAAAACCAGGGGCCAGATGTATATTCAGGACTTTTTAAGCACAAAGACATACATGCACCTTCTTTTTGTAAGAATTGCAAAGCCATGTGTGTGCATGGTTCTGTTTTAAAAATGTTAATTATTGTGGAACTGAGCACACAAGCCTCATTTCCACTCCCACAGTAAGCCATAAATGGATGTAGACATGCCTTTAATCACCTGTCTGCATATCAATTAGGCAAAGAAGCAGTGCAATTCCAATTGTTTCTCATCTGGAGATTCTCCAGCACTGCCAGAGAAGCTGTCATCACGCATGACCATTACATAACCATCAATCCGTTATCTATACTGCGAGGGTCGCGGGGGGCTGGAGCTGATCCCAGCTGGCATTGGGTGAGAGGCGGGGTACACCCTGGACAGGTCAGCTCTGTGACTGACATAGAGAGACAGACAAACCAATTTAGAGCAATTTAGAGTCACCAATTAACCTAACCTGCATGTCTTTGGACTGTGGGAGGAAGCCGAAGTACCCGGAGAAAACCCACGTACCTTTACACACACCTGTGGCTATTATGTTATCGCACACTCATCATTAATTAATCACATGTACCTGTAAACCATCATCACTATTAAACTTCAGAAAGATCATTTACCATTTATAATCAATGATTTAGTGTATAGTGCCAATATCAAAGACTTTTTACAAAGTGCTTCATAACAAAGGAGAAAATGAAAAGGACAGTAACACGTAAAATAAAATGATGCCTTCATTGTAAATGAAAAAAATGATAAGAGTTATCACAAAATTTGAATTTAAGATTAAGTTTATGAATGCACCTTTAATTGACATGTTAAATCTGAACAGACTGTAAAAAAACCCTGTAAATTTAACAGTAATTTAGATTCTATCTCTCTCTTTATTTTTCATCTCCACCTTATCATATCATATGATCGCTCTAGAAAAACACATACACTGGTCTGCAGTATGCATCAGGTGCACACAATCTCACCACTTGGTATGATAAATACTAGTTTATGCGTAACAAATAGCATATGCATGGTGTTGGTGCGTATGCATAATTTATACATCTGGCCCCAGGTGATTTGAGCAATCACATTGTTGCTGTGCAACTTGAGCTTTTCTGCAAAGAAGGTTGGGGAAACACTGCAGTCTCCACATGTGTAAAGCGGATACAGACTGAACTGCTGTCAAAAATGCCTCCTCTAAAAATGGACTTGAAAGCAATGATTTCGTGATTTATGTTTCTAATTAATTTATGTCAATCTGTATAGATTTGTTCGTGCTTTCACATCAACTTTTACCATAAAAGTGTTTTTTTCTTTTGAATAGTGCACACTGTTTACATCCACTGTGGTTCTATGTTGTAAAACATAAAACTTGTAAAATTCAAAATAGTGCGTACTTTCTATAGCCAGTGTATATACCATAGATAGGAAAGAAATTTCACTTACATATTTTTTCTTGATGATATTCCGTTTGGGTCTGTCTGTACTCATCTTGCCCAGCAGACACTAAGGGGCACATGAATTACGGAGGCCTCTCTCTTTTGCCTTTGACTTTTTTGCTTTGTTTTCTCTACAGGTGTGGAAATGTAAATTCCACTGCTCTGTCCTGGAAAAGAGGAGTCAAGAAATATAATACAAAATATAGAGGAGCCGTGAAGTGTTCTAAGCCATTTTTTGCTTGAAATATTATTTTATTTTATTTTTAAATTATTTTTTTTATTTAGAAATATACACAACAATCAGTACAAATACAAGGATAGAGTTGTACTGTGTATAAAGTGTTATTCAGGTTATTTTGGCTAGTAAAGAACAGGTTAATATTCCCTAAACCCACAGGGAATATTAATCTGTATGATAGATCTTTCCTTGATCTTAACTAAGTAACTAAGTTGCCTGACCCAAAAATACCTGAACCATATTTCAGTTGGCATTTGCAGGTTTTGTGGACATTTCTAACTGAAAACACTGGCAGTAAATGTTCAACATAATATCTGCAGAAACAAAAAATATCAATGTTCTGTCTCATGAGTGTTATGTCAGGATGATGCTTCCTACAAACACAGCCTAACGGTGTCTGTATAAGACATTTATAATAATTTTAGATAGACATTTTGGCTTAAGAAACAGCATTGCAAGCACAACTGACAAAAGCATGAAACAAGAACACGGGATGATGTAAAAATAGAGCAAAACACCAAACAAACTGAGCGTAAAGCCTCATTCTTGACCTGGAAACAGTTTGACAAAGAAATCTTGACTCCAGGTTCACTTACTAGCTAAGTAAGTCTGACAAATGAGCCATCTCTATGGCAACTGAACAAACTCCCTAAACCTCCGCTGGGAGTTTCAGTTGTCGTGAGATGTCGTTGAAAGCTCTGGAAAAAGTGAATAAGTGGACCTGGAGTTAATTAAGTTTTTTTCTGTCAAATTACAAAAATGATCAAGTTATTACCTGACTGAAGCTAACGTGAAGTAGCTGCTAGTATGTTTCGTCATTTAGATAATTAAAAAAAAAAAAGTAGTTTATTTAGTTCCTGTTACAACAACAGTTTGTTAAATTAAATTACTTTCATAGAAAAACTTGTTCATGCTCAACAAACTAAGGTATTGTTTTGTATCAGTAAAGTCAGTATTGGGGTTGCAAAGGGTCAGTAAATTTCTGGGAAATTTCTGGAAAGTTTTGGGGAAATTTTCCAAGGGAAGTTAAGGTCGGGAATTTTGGAAATTTTGCATAATTTCAATATAAAAATTGTACCTTTTTAATAGTGAACTTATTTGGGGGGAAATACACAGAATAATAATAATAATAATAATTTGCCAACATCCCATTAAATAGGAATGCATTCTCCCATCACATGTGCAGCCCACACTACTGCACTGTCTGAGCCAAAGGACTACATGCTTTCAAATAAGTTTGGATTATATTACCAGTGATTACATTTTATATTTTTATGATATTTCAGTTAACCAGCAGATAGCCTAAAGCAAAGTATACAGTTTACACCTTGTTAATACTGTCTGCTAGTTTTTGCTAGCTAGCTTTTACCGTGTGGGATGTAGCTTGATTGAGCTAATTGAGGAGTTTTAATTCATCTATTTCCATTCATTCTTTATTGTAAAACATTTCTTTTATAAATCAGTTGTTCACTTTAAACCCTAAGTTTGCACACAGTCCACATTGTCGGTAAGTACCTTTCCCCATTAACGTTAACTTGCTGGCTAGCTAACTCACCACATGGCACATTTTACATTTGATATATTAATTGATTAATTTGGCAAATTAATAGATTTCTTCAAAAGTCTTCAAATAACGTTCTGTTCATGAACAAAAGGCTTACTAATCAAACTGCTTAACGATTTATCTGTATGGCATTACATTAGTGCTTTTTGTTAAAGGAGTCAACTCATTTAATTCAAGTTCAACTCAACTAAATTGTTGATTTTTTCATTTCTATTAGAAGGGTTTACAATTATGTCAGCTTATGATGTGGTAAAAGGTTTGTTTCTATCTGCATATGACATGGTAAATACAGCCTGAGCAAATAACTGCTATATTTCCATTTTATTCCTGTTATTTCCCATTAATTCCCATAAATTCTCATAAATTCCTGTTAAATCCCATGGAAAGTTTCCACCTTGAATATTCACAGAATTTTGCAACCCTAGTCAGTATACTAATATCTAACCCTAATCAGAAGTAAGCTGATTTACAATATGAAATATATTAAAAGAATATTTCCCAAATCCATGTTTCTTCACTGACTTTGTCTTTGGAATCACTTCCATTAAATACAGTGTGTAACTGTATTTTCCAGCATTTTAAAGACTATAATGCGTTAGCCTCTAGTTTTTTCATGTAATGAGTCCATGCTCCTATCCAGCAGCAGCCTACTACACATTCATAAGCTTCTCCACCTTCACAGCGGGAACTGCCCACCTGTCTTGCTCAAGGGCACCAAGATGGAAGCTGATGGTGTGAGACAGCGGAACATTGATTGCATCTTAGTTTTCACATGTGTATAATAATCTATGATGGTAACATATATATATATATATACAATCAACAATAACTGATTCAATCCACGCTTCGACTAAAACCTCCCATTGGCTGTGGTCGAATTTTGTAGCAGTACTGCAGGGTGGTCATCTACAGTCATGGCTTTAAAGAAAGAGCCATGGTAGAGTGCACTGTCCATTCACCTGCAGCAGGATTACCAGTGTTCCGGATCAGCCTGTGATCAGATTAACTGGTGGCAATCGCCTGAATGCGTCAGAGTTTAAACTCACAGAATATAACGTGACCATAACGCCATATGAAGCCAAACATATTGACTTATCTCATAATGCACTGACTTAACATAAAGACCCATATATGCAGCCAATCCTTTCATCTTTACTAGGCTGTGCAAATTGTGTTCATGTGGAATAAAGTGATTGTGTAAAGAACCTAATGGGAATGATTAGCCTACATGGATATGCTCCTTTAGGCCTGTTGGCCAATTAATTCAATTTGCCCATAAAACCCTCCAGATCAGGTGTTAGGAAGCTCACACCTGGATTAAATACAAGTATCACAGCAGTGATGTTTAGTGATCAGACAGCAGAGGAACGCTCCAGTCCAACTGGAACAAGTGGCATCGTTTTTTTATTCTCCACTTTGCCCTCGTTTGTGCCCCTCATGACGTCACCGTCTTTCTGTAATATTGATAGCCGTCAGTCAGATAGTTCAATTCATTTCGTCATTACACTATCAACATGTTTCGCTTCTTGTTGCCTCGTGGTCACGTTACAGTGTGAATCTAAAGTGTGAAGAAAGGTGTGCACGTCACAGATGGGTCCGACAGTAGGTCGTACAAATCAGGTGGCCGGGCAATGTGAGGACACACACGGCCTGTACAACACACAGGCTGCTCCACAAAAGGCTTCCACAGAGCTTTTTCTCCTGACCGGAATGATACTGAATCCCAGCTGCTGATCTTTGTTTCATTCAGAGTGCGGCTACTAAATCCAGCTGGCGACACCATTTCACTCACATACTGGGCGACAGAGAAAAACAACCAAATGGGGATGTAGCCGATTGGAAATGTAATTAAATGAAGACAAAAGCATCCAGGAAGACAGAAACGCTTCCTCTTCCTGTTTCAACATCTGCTGTTACTACAAGCAACCACCGACGCATTTAGTCGATCTCCACCAGTTTATCTGATCACAGGTTGATCCGGAACACCGGCCTACAAGCAGTTCCGTTAGAGCCACTCATAAACATTTACATCGATATCTCTGTCAGTACAGGGTGTAACAGTAAGTGTGCTGGCAGCCTACATTTCTGTGTGGAACATCCTGACCAGTCTACATCATTAAGGACACCTGACAGTACAGGTGATCTCTATTCTAGTCATATTAGTCATCAAGCAAAGCAGATCTGAAACAATAATCGATCACCCATCTCCAGCAGGATCGCCGGCCTACATCATGAGCACACTGACAACCTGAGGAAAAGGCACGCGGACCCACTCACACTTTTTATCAAACCCTGAAACAGCGGGTGACATAAAGTATCCCACCGGCTTCGCGTGCCGTTACTCACCTTACTGAGCAGTTTGGCGCGGTGTGCCGCTCGGAGTCGGCACCTGCGCGACTGTCCAGCGCAGGGAGGCAGTACCACTGCGGTCATGTGAGCCGCCGCTTCCGAACCGAGGCCCGCCCCGGTTAGATTTTGGTGCGCGTGCATTGTTTTAACTACGGTTCAGGCAGTGACTGATGTTCACTCGCTAGTTGTGCGTCCAGCACGTGACCCGGAAATTGGTCGAGGTCCACCAGGTCCGCCGAGGTTCTAGTCTCTTAAATGCCAATTGCCCAGTTTCATCGTTCGTCACCCCTCGATCCTGCCGTGATCCCGAAATCAATACGCTCTAGTTAGCCGGCGTTTGCAAAACATCACACCAGCCGACGTTTAGATTGTTATGCGCGCCTATTTCCGCATTTAAGGTACAGGCGCTGCGAGCGGCCAAAAAAGCACGATGATGTCTATTCATAAGTGATTATTATAGAACAATATTTTAACATACAAGATATCAACACCATGATGTCATGATGTCATACTGTGATAGTACAGTTGAAAATATACCTTCAAAAAGTATATGAATTTAGGTTTTTTTTAGTTTGTTTTTTTAGTGTGTGGAACATATTGTGTTTGGACAGTGCATGGAGCAAAGCTGTAGGCCTATATAGTTAAAATGAGTTAAATATAGTTACATTTCGAAATACACAAAAGATTATATAGTATTCAAATGGCTCAACGTGGCTCAATTATTAAACAAATTAAGAGACAGTCATATATTGTAAAGAGTCTGTTGCATCACAGGTATGTGATTAGATGTCAGAATACACTTATTTCACCTGAGAATAAAGATGGATTCATAGCAACATAATGCTCATAACTCCCCCATTAAACCAACTTTACTTCTCCAAGTGTTCACAAGCTTAAGTAATATTGTACATCATTTCATAATGATAATATTTATGCGTCTTGCTTATATTTCCATTGTAAAGTTGCAACGTCACAGTGGGTCACACATGAATCATTAGTACATGACACATACATGTCATTACAGACATCACAACATTCATCATCATGTTACTCATATGGCAAACTAAAATAGATGTTTTGCTCTTGACAGATACTTATCTCTTACATCTTGTGAGGCTGATTTTTTTCTAGATTCCATTAAGGCCTACAAAGACACAAAGTAGTCAGTAATAATTTCCGACACACAACTTCATGTTTCAATTTCAGTAATATCTTGATGTTATTGCCATCTGTTGCTAATGGTAAATAAGAATAAATCAAGATTTATGCAGCACTTTTGTGTATTTAAAGAAACACAACAAATGATGCTAAAATGCCTTGCTGTACAACGCACATTATCCCAACTTAAAAATCTAATTGAATATTATATTTCTTAAATAACCTCGACAAAATACTATTATGGACGAAAAACGACTGTAAAGCAACTGTAAAAAAATAACCAGCACTCAATCTGTCACTCTATATAAAAGTATTGCACAAAAGAAAATATACAATAAAGAGATTGCACCTTAACTGAAAAAACACAAACAATTTTGACCTGCACTGAATTTACAAATATTACATACAAAAAATGAAAAAATAAAAAGTAAAATAGTATCATCCAATATAAATATGAGATAACAAATGAATGCACCTTTTAACCATTAACTCTATTTTCACATGCTTTACACGTCTTTAACCACAGGAGGGAGCAAAACATGAGTCAGTAGTCTTAGAATGTGACAAATACAAAATCTGTAGGATCCAGCCTCCTCAGCCAAAGACTATGCCTCGATTTTTGAAACTACTGCTATCTCCCTCGCCACCAAAAGTGCATCTCTAACTTGCCCAGCTTGATATCTACAGGGAACATTCCCTAAAGTATGAATTCAAAGACACAATCGGAAAACTTGATAAACTACAAAAGAAGTATGATGATCTGGAGGACACCTTAGACGAACAAGAGCAGTACTCTAGATAGAACTGTCTTGTTTTTGGAGTACCAGAAAATGATCGTGAAAACACTAATAAGGTTATTAGTGACATTCTTAAAAATAATCTCAACACAGAGGTGCAGCCCTTTGATACTGACAGGAGCCCTTGGACCATAACTCAACAGTAAGAAGGCCAAACCAGGGGGAATTATTGTCAAGTTTGCTTAATACAACGTTAGAAACAAGGTTTTCAAAGCGAAGAAAAGGCTGAAGGGATCTACACCAAAGATGCACATTCTGGAGAATCTATAATAATATAAAATAAGTTTCAATAATCATTTGATCTCCATAGGTGAAAATCTCTCGAACAAAATTAACCAACCAGAGGGTGCTACTTTCAAACAATATTTTCAAGGCAATTATTTGAATTCATTCTTTTTGACGCCTGCTGATAGAAGTGAAATCTTTAAAGTCATTATGAGTATGAAAAGCTCCCATACAGCTGGTGTAGATGAAATTTGTAGCAAAATTCTGAAATTGTGGAGCCTCTTAGAGTGAACATCTCTCTCTACTTCATGGGGCTGTGCCTAAAATGACAAAGATTGCTAGAATTGTACAGGTCTTTAAGTGTGGTGATAAAAATGATATGCACAACTACAGACCTATATCTATATTGCCTACTCTCTCAAAAGTATTGGAGAAAATTGTGTATAGTAGACTTAGTACAGTATTAATAAAGGCGATTGCGGCATTGGAATTTTCCTTGATTTATCAAAAGCATTTGACACTATTGACTTTGAAATTCTTCTAAGCAAACTAAAACATTATGGAGTCAGAGGCACAGCGCTCAGTTGGTTCAGAAGCTGTATGTATGGGAAGGAGCAATATGTATATGTAAATGGTCACAAATCTCAAAGTAAAACCATCAAATATGGGATCCATTTTAGGGCCACTCCTCTCTATACTGTATAGTAATGATTTTGTGAATTCCTCTAGCATTCTACATTAAGTATTATTTGCAGATGATACAAATTTATTCTTATCTCACAAAAATCTAAATGATCTGCAAAATAATCTGAATGAGGAACTGATTAAGGTGGACACATGGTTTAAATGCAGTAAATTATCCTTAAATATAAGCAAGACAAACTTCATAGTTTTTCGTTGCAATAGAAATTGAAATAATGTTGAACATTTGCATCAAAATAGACTGTCGAGTTACTGAGAGAATGAAGTCCACCAAATTCCTGGAGGTACATATTGATGAATTTTTAAACTTTAAGGGCCATATTGATGAACTGACGAAAAAATTGTCCAAATATGTTGGATTATTTTTCAAGTTGAGTCTTTTTCTTCCACTTAAAGCACTCTTAACCTTATATCAGTCTTTATTTGAGCCTCATATTAGCTACTGTAATGTTAAATGGTGCAATACTTTTCCTAGCTATCTTGTGAAACTACAGATTTTACAGAAAAAAGTCATATGTGCCATATCATGGTCCAAGGTAAATGCTCCTACTGACCCTCTCTTCCACAGCTACAGCCTTCTGAAGCTTACTGAATGTAATATCTTTCACAGTGCTTGCATAACGTATAATGCTGTACATATGCTCAACAACAGACTTTGTGACCTTATTCCGATTTACTTTCCCTCGCATACATATAGGCTAAGACTAGGAAAAAGAATCATATAAAGGGTAAAAAACGTAAGCTAAAATGTACAAGCTTTAGTGTGGTTTGCAGAGGTCCACAAGTATGGAATGAGACTGATAACACTATAAAACTATCATCATCTGTGTCTGTTTTCAAAAAGAGATTAAAGCAACACTTACTACTAAGATAAGTTAAAGCTTGAATACCCCAAATAGCTGGGGACCTCTAAACTAGTTACTCTGAAATCCATCTGAATTGTACTGTTATTCCCACTTGCCATATGTCGGTGAGAACAGTGTATAGTGCAAACAACAATAAAATCATAAATGGACTTTGACTGTCAGCGCTCGCGCTCGCGCTCGTGTAACAATAGAGATGACACCACGTCTCGGCGCCTCCACGCTGAACAGCCTGCTGTTCATCTCAGGAAGTGGACCAGGGGTTGCCTCGTTCCCTGCTCGGAGATTTGCAGAGATGTGGGTGAAAGAAGGGCGTAAATCTCACTGAATGGGAAATAAATTAGTTGACTGGAAAGTAAACAGCCCTACAGGTAGAAAGCAATATCTCTAATGAGAGCGAATCATCCAGTCATTCTGTTAGAATGCCTGTCGGAACTGGTTGTTTACTAATGTGCGATGATAAGCACTGATAAAACCATGTTCACACGAATTGAGTGCCAAATAGCTCGGTAGTTAACGAATAAGTACAAGAAGAGTGTCGCTTAAGTACTCTGCCTGTTACAAATGTTCATTTCCTGTGAATCCATAGCATGTGAGTGTTTTCGCCCATCTACCATACACACCGCTGTCATCATCATCAGTTTATTGGCCCCGAGCAGTGGAAAATAAGTCAATAACACCACAATAGTAGTAAGTAACATAGCCTACTCATCACGTGATGCACCTCACCAGCTCTTACTGTTGGATCAGGGCTTGAGCATCATCTGGTTCAGGTGTGCTAGAGCAGAGAAAATAGGAAAATGGCAGGTGGGGGTGCCTGGAGGTCTGGAGTTGTGAACTCAGTGTCTGGTCTAGAGTCTATTATTATTAACTATAGCAAGTTTTGTCTTTAAACTTTTTGGGTGTTATCTATAATAATGGTCCAAAATGTTGTGAAATGACAAAGTTTTAAGTAAATTTCCCTGTTACAAAATGAACAAACTGATCACTGATGTTACTGAAAGGGGGATTTAATTCTGCCGTGTTAAATGATCATTTAACCTTTTGTTTTGTTGTGTATGATCGCACCCCCTGTGTGTCCACATGAGGAAAGGACAAAGCATGAGAGTGAAAATATTTTAAATTTTAAAAAAAGAATTAAAATATTCCTGCAAATGCAGTGGTTAAGTTCAAGTTCTAAAATTGTTTTTTTTGAAGTGCATAATTATTCTATAAATGTTACTTTAACAGCTGCAAGAAACAGCTAAACTGTGGTTCGTCATTTATTTTCATGAATAAAAACATTTCAAAAACATCCCCCCCCTCTGATTTTTTCACAAATCGCACCCTGTGTATAATACATGTACTTCTCAGATCTGGACAATGTGTTAGTATTTAAAATATATGCTTACTATCTGCTTAGTGTTTGGGCCCCTATTCTCAAGCTTCAGATAGCTTATCAGGGTGTCCCATTTCACATATATCCGCTATGTCTTATAAGATTGTATTTTAACTGAAACTGAACTGAACCGAATTGAAAAAACCTTCAGAGGCCCTTCAGGGAATGTTACCTGAAGATTCCCTGAAGGTTATATTTGTATAACAACTCGGAAAACCACAAACACACTGAACTCAAGTGCACGACTCGGAGACAGACAGGTTGAATCAGAAAACAGTCTTTACTTGCATTTGGTTCGGTACACAGGCAGGCAATCAGAGGCAAGGCAAACAAATCCAGCAGGGAGTAGGCTGAGACAAGATCGATAAGGCTAGCAGACATTAACCATGAAACCATAAGACACTGGAACTCTTGACACAAAGGTATGAATACAAACTGGCACTGGGAGAGGGGCACACACAGACTATAAACGCACAGGTGAGTGACTAATGAGGGACAGGTGAAACTAATCAGGGCTGTACAATCTAACTACTCAATCCATGCAATTCACTTAATCCACTCTTCACTAATACTCCTCTCCCCACAGTCTGCAGAGGCGGGAGACGTGGTTTTATAGGAGGGGGCGGGGAGGGGTGGGTTGGTTGGTGACGAAAGCTGCCACCATATACGTCACCTGCCTCCAAATCAGCCAATAGCAAAATTCAATAGCAGTAGGCAGGTTTCAAACAGTAGAGGGCAGTCGCTATGCTTATTTTTAACACAATAGGTAGAATTCAAATACGTTGCACTAAAATGTCAAGATTTGGACCTGAATCCATCCACAACACTACTAAATACCCATATAGATTGGTTTTCAGCTGAAAAAGTGGTTTGGGGGTTTAGCTTCTCTTTAACTATTATTGTTAGCTAATCGTCAACCAAATAGCTAAGATAACTTTAGCTTACTGATTTTACATCAACGTTAGTTAATGTCAGTGTCTGAATTAATATCGTGTTTAAAATATGAAATGTACGATATGTGTCTGATATCCTAAACAATGGAGCTGATGCCATGTCTTGGGTACATGAATAGTAACATGCTAACTTTCATTTATTTATTTAATTATTTAATTTAACGCTAGGAAGTTAACTTTACTTTAGGTGCGCTTACATATTGTGGAGCTTAATTAACAGCTACATAAATGCCATCAATTGGTATTGATGTTAGTTCTTGGTATCACTGGGAAACTTAGGCCTCGTCCACATGTACACGGGTATTTTTTAAAAAGCAGCTTTTTCTATGCGTTTTGGCCTTTCGTCCACATGTAAACTGTGTTTTACGTCACTGAAAACTCCTTCCATGGTGAAGATTTTCAGAACCTCCGTTTTCAGTGTTGACGCGTAGACATGGAAAAACAGGTAAAACGGAGAAGTCATCACCTCAATTCGCGCATGCCCATTGTTGCTTTGTGTAATGAGCATGCGCCTGAAACAACAACAACAATGGCGGACGACTGCTTTGTTTACGTCTGGTTAGCACTGCCAGGTCTAATTACAAGTGGTAAAATAACTATAAATAAATAAACAATTACCTACTCTTTTTAAGTTACGACTGCCAAATGAAAATAAGCTCATTACGCATGCTCAGATTATTGTTCTCTGGTATTTGACTTATTGTTGACATAGACTTTATTGCCACCTACTGGCCCAGCATGCTTGTTTGAGCGTTTTGGAATCGTTTTGTGGATGGAGATATTTTGTAAAACAAAGGTCGTGTGGACAGAATTTTTTTTAAATGGAGGGGAAAAATATCACGTACCCGTGTACGTGTGGACTAGGCCTTAAGCTTAAGTTACTGACTGAGGCAGTTACAGAGATAATGTGAAGTATAATTCTAAGGTGTACTATTGGCTATGATTTGGTGTTTCTAACAAAGCAAATCTTCCTATTATATGTTTACTATGAATGTATTTTTGTGTCAGTGTGGGAGTAGCAGCACAGACCAAGACAACACATGTGAGACACACTTTGAATAAAATGAAACCCTGCCTTTTATCACATAGCCTCTCACCTTGGATATGCTGTTTGTATATATGTGTGATGAAACAAAAATGTAAAAAGATCTCTGAAATATTTTGATCTGACTAAGATTTATTTTGGACTGAAACAAAATCGAATAGCTAAAATAAATGTGTTGTTTAGAGGTGGTGTGAAAAATGTTCTTGTCTAAAGAAAAGAAAACTTTCTTTCAATGTGATGGATGAAATGCATACATATAAATTGTTTTGTTTCCATGTCAGTCATGATATTGGAGTCCTAACACTGTCATAATATCATAATACACAGAGCTGCCTCTGTGTCAATTCATCCCTCTGTTTACCTTTGCACAGAATGTGTAGCAACTCCAGCATTTGACAAAGAGGGTCAAGGAAAGTACAAACTGCAGGAGCTAGCACCAGATAACCTAATGTCTTCACCAAGAGTCCTGGTAACAACAAGCACTGGCAGGAGTAAGTATCAGAGTTTCTGTCATTAATTTTACTTGCCTATTAAAATTAGGAAGGTTGGAGGAACAAGGGAAAAGAAATCTCTGATTCTTAGCATAGACGCCTGAGCAATGGAGCAAGTGGAGCAAATGCATCCCCATTATTCAATTAGGGGGAGCAAACTACTCCACTTTTTGTCTTTTTAAAAATGAACTTATCATCATACAGTCCCGCAATCATTATATTTGAGATTATATTTCAGCAGCCTATATCGATGATCATTTTACTGTCTTCAGCAACTGACAAAAGTAAGTAATAAAAACATCACACATTTTTGGACCCCCCTTTGAGTTGGTTCAGTCGAACCCGTTGCTGATTGTTTGCCACAGCATGCTTTGGCTGTCAATCACAGTCTGTCAGTCCACACAGGAGTCTGACTATTTACAAAAGTGAGAAACATTTAGCTTAACTGCGATCATGGACTGAAAATAGAACATAAGAAAAGACAGGCTAGCGTATGTTGAAAGAACCTGCTTGGCCCACTGAGTTCAGCCAAACTTTAAATGAGCTAAAAGTAGGATTGTACTGTTGCAGAAATGCAGAACCGATTTGCGAGTCAACGTTAGCTCACTTTGCCAGCCCGCCCACCTCATGTTATCTAGCTGATCGGAGATCGGAGCTGTGGAGATGGGACATTCACAAAGGAGCCAAATCAAAGAGTCGGCTCTTTTAAGTGTAACATGGCCATTAGTATTTTGCATTAGCCCTGCTGATTTAATTATTTGAGATGTGGTGGAGGGTAAACGCACATAAACACAGTTTACCCACCTTTTTCAAATGCAACATCGGGTTTACTCACCTTTTATACCATCACTTAACATTGGACAGGTTAACCAACGGACATTTATGGTTTTCCCACCTTTTATTTTACCACTACATCCCCTCTGTGCTTTTGTCCAATTCCTGTTAATATCTCAGGCTAATTTGCTGCCCTGCTCTCTCCCTCGCCCCACACAACAGCAGCCTAACCTATTATAGTGTTTCCCAAACCTCTATTAGAACACGCACCCCTTGTCCAGCATGTTTTCCATCCAATCCTGCTTTTCCACAACTGGCTCAAATCAGTGCAACTCTGAGCTCAGAACACCAGGTTAGCTAAGGCTGTTTCTCAGGTGGAGCAGGGTTGGATGGGATGAAAGACATACTACTACTCAAGGAGCGGTTTGGGAAACACTGACCCAGAAGAACAGTCCAATAGGTTATAATACGTTATAAGGCTCTTTCTTTCTATTGCAGACAGGCATCGTAGTGGTGAACAACAGTCATTATCTTACATCAAATGACATGGGAACCAAGAAAGAAACAAAGACAAAATGCAGTAGCCAAAGTAGCCAACTTTACTGTGGGAATCAAAATATTAGCCTAAAGTAAGGGATAGTTAGATTGTGAAGAGATATTAGTGAAAATTGCATTGAATTGAATTCACGGTTTTGCTAGTAATGATCTTTTAGCAACATCAGGGAGCTAACAGAGACGGTTAGGTGTAGAAATACAGGAAATTTGTTTTAAATTACAATTTTTTTTTCTGGGGGAGGACCCCAGATCCCCCACCAATGATGTATCTTTCCGAGTTTGCTCCCCCATTTTAAAACATGACCAGACGCACATGATTCTTAGGTGCATCACTGTTTACAGTGAATCTCGAGGAGCCACCTGAGAGCAAGGCTGTAGGAGACAGTGTGGTTTTAAATACAACTTCACGACATGTGGACGATATTACTTGTAAAGGACAACACACCTCCTGCAGGTAAACACACGCATACACTGTAACATACATATACAGTATCAATAACATATATCAATGTTCCCACTTCATTCATTCAGTCACAGTGGCAATGTTACCAAAACATATATTTATAACATATTTTCTAAAACTATTAAGACATGAATTTGCACTTTATTACACCCCTGAACAAATACGATCAAAGAAAATGGATGAAAAATGACAATAAGGACGTGAAGAAGTTTTTAGTTTGGGCAAACCTTGAAATTGTAACGGAGATGAGTGACGCCTTCTCCTTTTCAGATGACCTGTGGACACAGAGTCGCTACAGCAGCTTGGCTCTGCATGTAAGGTCTGTATTTCCAGACAACTGCAATATTCTACATGAGAAACTGTGCCTCATACATCAGTGCTAATAGGATGCACCAATCTCATATTTTCTTCTCTGATACAATTTTGATCCCTGAACGATACAGAGTGCCAATTGGGTTTCGTGAACCCCACTTGAAAGTCAAGAAAGAAACCAAGAAAGTGAACACTAGTGAAGATACTAATTTTTGAAAATTAAAGATTCTTTGTTCGGGTAAACATTTTTATTTTTATTCAGCAACAGCTATTCATATGAACACATGTTGCCCATGATCCTTTAGGGGTTTCTTTGAAGTTCAGTACAAATTTCAACCCAATCCAGTGAAAAATAAGCAATTGAATACACATACAAAGAATGGTAAAAATGATGAAACTTCAAAAATTCATAACTAAAAAAGTATTTGGAGTAGAGCTGTAGGGCTTTGGAAGGTCCCATGAATTTAATAGAAGTTTTCACATGAATTTTTTCAAGGAAATGACATGAAGTGGGAGGTCTTAGGTGAGTTTGTATGGAATGACCCGTATGGTGTCAGTATTTTAAGGTATGAGCTAGTAAACTAGTAAACTAGCAAACTTCCACCCCTAGTAAACAGGGTTAGCAGTCGACGCATTGTGATAACCACAACGGAAGCCTTCGAGAACGTTCCGCGAACCGCATTGTTACCAAAGACGATCGTTCGTTACAACGTTCCTGAATAACCGTCAGGGAACGTTCCCCGAAACGAATTTCGGTTTGTCTCATCCACTGGCTGCGCGAGCCCAATTAGCAGGGCAGCAGGTGTGATAATGAAGACGCCAATGAGCTCAGACCAGACCAGACTCTCCACTGGTTGCAACTGTGACTCCAGCTCCCGCGCTAGTTGCTCCTGTCTTTCACATCATGTCGGTTTTTGCTTGGCTTCTCTGGACATTGTTTCGTGGTACACTGGGAGGCCCGGTTCAGCGCGCGGCATTGTCGGAAGGGGTAAATCCAGGAAAGACAAAACAGGACGGAGTCCTCCGCCCTTCATTCCACCATCTGCCCATGTTCCAGAACGCACCAGAGCCACTTATAGCACGAGAGCTGTTTCAGCCGGTCCCTCATAAAAGACCGCTTCCCGCCGGTCTGACTGCGCTGCTGTTACCGCCAACAAGACCACACCAGAGCGTCCAAGGGACGGGTGCACGCGCTGTGGAGGTGTGGTGCGGTATCGATAAAATCTCTGTGCGCGTGGACCGCTTCCAGCTGCGCGCTTGGACTGTTCCATCCCTGTTCCGAATGGGCTCGTGCCAAGCCAGCAGAATCAGCCCCCGCTTCCTGTATTTCCACTACAGACTGACGGAGTGCGACGGAGAATCTAAGGTTGGGACTCCATTAAATATCAGTCACAATCATATTTCCTCACTTTGATCTTGTGGTAAAGCCATGCTGATCTAGAATTTAGTGAGTAGATACAATCTTATTTCAGTTGGCAAATTTTAAAGTTGGGGGG
>NTHP01000603.1:282363-299456 GCA_003416845.1 Oplegnathus fasciatus
GGGGGGGTATGTCTATCTATCCGGACCACTAGCTTCAGCGCCCCCTAGTGGTAGCGACCAGTGGTCCGTGTTAGCGACCATGGTTAAATAAATGGCTCCTGCTGGATGGCTGAGAACAAGTTAATGCTGCCATCTAGAGGATGTTTTGCTGCCTTTTCATCTTTACTAGTTTACTGCACAGTGCTGCACAAAGGCTACCAGCAGCGACCGGCAACTTTTTAAGGTGGAATGTTTTCTTGCATGTTACTTGCATGAACTAGTTGACGTCGTGAATCAATCAACACACCTTAAATGTCAACATGACAATTTTGACCATTCCATTTGTTATTGTTATTTGTTATTTATTGGCTCTCTTGTATGACATACGCTTTAGTGATGATTGGATCTTCAAGTGCTTACAAAATGTTTATGAATTTCAACCAGATTATGCGAACTGAGAATATTCTGTCTTCTCACTTGGAGAAAAAAAGTGGCGGAGCGTCGTTCCGGTGCGCTCCGGCAGCACTACACCCCTGCCAACTGGTTTTCAAACCAACTGGTTTCCGTACGCGTGTTTGTGTTGTGTTCACCTAACAGCAGCAGTTGTGGTCTGCCTCTGTCACCAGATTCATCACACATTCACAAACATATTACTGGCAAGTCGCATCTCATATCTACTGTGGTGAATATGATTGTATAAGTGAGCACTACATCACAGCCAACTACGAAAAAAGACATTTAAGAAAATGTAATTTTTGCAAGATTGCGTTGAGCTGGATTTGATCGCACCAGAGCAAAAGTTACAGTCCCAAACCACCTGCCCTGCACTGTGAGCCACTCGAGCTGTAGGCGAATTTACCCTGTAGAGTTTCCGACCACTCCGAACAATGTTTTTATCAATGTGTCCTGTTTTCTTTGTATACCCTGCATGCACACACACGGGTGATGTCACACAGGTTCCTGCCAACATTTCATCCTATTCCACTGATTGCAGCTGGTGGCAATAATGTGGCAAGAAACATAGAAATGCACCAGCAAAGACAAGGTAGAAGATGCAGACATGGATAGTATTCCGAAATGTTTTATGGGAAAGTAGATGCGTTCAACAGGTTTGTTACACCTCAAGGATACAGACTGTGTCTTTCGATGAGAACACTGAATGTAAACTTACTGTTTGTTTACAAGAAAAGCACATGGTGGCTTTAATAGCTGATGGTTATACTGTTGACGAACATCAAGCCATGCTGATGTCGAAACATCAGCTCATGAAATACAGTGTACGCTTCATATTTATTATTCTAAAGTGCTCCTGCTTTCTTTAATCAGTTCATCAGCATATAACGCAGCCAGACTTAAAGATGGTGAAATCTAGATTGATTTCAATAGCTTAGAATTTAGATATATTGGAAAATGAATTCATATTGAATATCTCTAATTCCTGTCTCTCAGGTTGTTGGTGGTCAGCTGGTGTATACCTTTTCACTGTATTATACTCCACCTCCGCAAGGCTACATCATCAGAGTTCTACCATTTACCCTCCCCATCCACTGCCATTACAACAGGTAATTAACACCTCCCATTCACTGTAATTAAAAAGGTTGTCTGTCACGACCCATCCACTGTATTTCAGGGCTTTCAGCAGCATTTAGTTAAGTATGAAAGTTTAAGTTTATGTGTCATATATAATCATACAGGTTATAATCATAGTGAAATGTATGTCCGTTAGCTCCTTCAATTATGCAATAAAAGTGTGAAATAGAATAAGAATAGAACTAAGTAATAAATAATGTTAACTATCGTAAGTAACTTTGAATAATAAAGTAAGTAAAAATATAGTGAATAATAAATAAAAGTCTTGGGGCAATTCTTAGGCAGTGTCCTCATTCAGGATCCTAGTGGTCTGAGGGTAGAAGCGCTTCCTGAGCCTCTCAGTGCTGACCTGGTGTATCTGGCATCTTCTCGACCACAGCAGGGAGAAAAAGGACTTTCTTGTGTCCCTGCTCTGTTCCGTGACCTAGAATCCGGCAGAGGTTTTCCATCATTGAGACTGTACCTTAAATGCATCTTAGGAGATGAGGAGGCTTCTACAGGAGCTTAAAGTGAGGATACATGCACGTTTTTATTGGATTCCTACTCTGATCAGTTTAGTTTGCACTAATGGAAACTTTTCAGTAAGACTTGGATCACGGTCCCATTTGGGTTGTCACTAAATGGGGCGGAGACAAATGTTTGACATGCATTCGTCTGCTGCAAAAAATATTTATTTAATCATCTACAACACAATCACGGAATGTTGCCTTGTGGTCACAATCCATTCACTCTGTCAGGTCACCTAATCATCAATAAATGTAACACCACTATTTGAATGTCATGATTTTTGAAAATTGAGCATGTAATGTAATATACCAGTCATGTAATATTTGACTAAATGTATGTGTATTTCTTTGAGCAGAAAACTAGCAAGAATATAGTTTATTTTTTTAACTTTTATTTATACAGGGTAGCATACATGGAAATGTACGACAACACCTTGTTAAGATTAGTACAATAATAGAAACAAATAACAAGAACAGACAGAGTCAATTAATAAAACAGAGCACTGACAATAACCAAGGTACAGACTCGGTGAAGGCAATAGCAGGTGGCATAGAATAGAATACAACTTTATTGTCCACAAAATTGGAAAATTGTCTTTGGCCCATTCGGCTGTTCATTGAAACATTGAACGATTATTGAGAATGGTCCTGATTTTGAATGGAGCTGACTTTGACTAATTATGACGTAACAACTACGAACTAATTTTGTTACGCCATTCCTAGGCACCACTCTGGTACTGTCATTGTGATGCACCATGGCAGTTAAACAATGCTTCCCACTGAATAAAATAAATCAGGAAATCTTAAATTATTCATAAAGCTGTGTTTATATTGTAAGGTATGGGATTGAATGTGTTCATTATACTACTGGATTGTAGCATTCTTATGTGATATTGATTGCCATCTTGAAGTGAAAATTATTTCCCACCTTTAACCAATGTTCATCTGTTTAACGTGGTAATAGATATTTAACGTTTGAGGTCAGTTCCTACAGTTGTAATAAAGACAGAGCACACCATAACACAGTGACTTTAAGGGAATAACACCGAGCCACTGGTTCAGATATGTGGATGACACATGGGTTAAAATCAAAACCCAAGAGGTGCAGGCTTTTACTGAGCACATCAACTCAGTGGACAGAAACATCAAGTTCACCAGAGAAGATGTTAAGGACAAGAGTTTGCCTTTCTTAGATTGTGACGTCCATATGAAAAAGGACAGGAGACTCCACATTGGGGTATACAGGAAACCCACGCACACAGACCAGTACCTCCTTTTTGACTCACACCACCCCCTGGAACACAAACTAGGTGTTATCAGAACCCTACAACACAGAGCTGATAATGTACCCACAAGCTCGCAGGCCCAAGGGGAAGAGCACAAACACCTGAGGGGTGCCCTCAAAACTTGTGGTTATCCCAGTTGGACCTTTGTAAAAACTGCAGCTAGTTCCAGAAAGAAAACCAACAAAGTGGTTGAGGAACAAAAACAAGACAAACGAAACAACATAGTCATCCCGTATGTGTCTGGGGTATCGGAAAAACTCAGGAGGATCTTTGACAAGCACCGTATCCCTGTGTATTTCAAACCCAGTAACACACTCAGACAGAGACTGGTACATCCCAAGGACAGAACACCACACANTAGACTCTGCTGTCTATTTACATCTCAAGGAGAAAGCCCACTCCTTTGAGGACAGCAATGTTCACATCTTGGACAGAGAGGATAGATGGTTTGAAAGAGGAGTAAAGGAAGCCATCTATACCAAAATAGAAAAACCATCGCTAAACAGAGGAGGAGGTCTGCGACACCACCTATCTCCAATTTACAATGCTACCCTTTCATCTCTTCCCAGGAGATTCAACAACTTAGCCTCTAAGAACAACAGCCGTTCACAAATGGCCGCAGGTGACTCCAACGACTGTCGTTATAACACAATAGAGCACTAACGAAGTCGAAACCATCGTTTCACCATCCCCAACGATCGTCACTCTAACGACTGTCGTTGGCTAAATGGAGCACTAACGACCCAATGACATCATTGGCCTTGTGACCGCCTCCTTAGAGGTTAAATACCCAGATCTCCACACCAGCTAGTTGGACCAGTCTAGCCTGGTCAAACAAGCACGAACTGATGAAGCCTCTTGGATGAGAGGTGAAACGTCTTCACAGACAAAACCAAAAATCCAGTTGCGTTCGATTCAATTTCCTTGAGATAACTATGACCTGGATGAATGAGAATATTCACAGGCTTAACACAGTGACTTGTATTTTATGAAGTTGATATAATTTGTGTGCTTCAGTTCCCCTATTGGGGTTCAGTCATTATGAAATGACTCAATGTTGTTCGTGCTGATTTGCTCTATTTGAGTGTCTGAAGCACAAAATGTCTTGTGAGTGTGGAAAATCTCTCGGAGCACATGGCCCGGGTTTCATTTTCTGTCATGTGAAAATCCTTTTTTCTGTCTCAGGTTTCATTACTCTTACCAAGTTGGCTTCAGACCTCAAGTTCAGCACACAACTTTTATGAAGAGCATCAGGAGTAAACTCAGCTTCAGCCTCACTGTCTGTAATGGTAACATGCCTACAGGATCTAAAAAAGGCTTCAGTGTCACTATCCTTTGCACAAGATGACATGTTAACTGTAAATATCTGAAAAGATCTGCTTGGCATCACATCTTGTTTCAGCCAAATCTAATATTTCAAATTTAAATCCAAGTTGTTTTTTTTGACTTGACAACGACTTGCAACTCTAATGTGAACAGCTGACATCAGGTGTCTACAGTGAATACACTTCTTTAGCTGTTCTGATTCTAATCAACACATATGTCAGCGTATTTCTACAACTTCCACTTTGACTAATATTGCCAAATCTTAAAGCTTGGGTAGGCAATGTCTTTTAGAAGCATTTTTTTTGTTATATTTGTTGAAATTCTCTTTACATCCAGACAGCAATCAATGAATCAAGTGCTCTGACAAAAAAACAGAAAAGTCTGGTATCTGAGGCTGTTGTAGGACTGTAATAAGCCCTACCTGCCTGTCTACATACGTACCTGTCCACCTGCGTGCACTCTGACCCTGCACTCATTGCACATGCCCGTCGTCTTCCACATGGCTAGGTGGCTAAAGCTAGCGAACTGGTCACACAAGAATGGCAAAGAAAGACAGAAGAAGAAAAGACTAGGACCAAAAAGAGGATACTTTCAAAATCTAGCTTACACTCGCTGGTTTCTCCAACACTGCCTACCCTAGCTTTAACCTGTAACTTCAAATTGAATACATTTCAAAGCAAGCCATTTGCTAAGTTATCATTTTTAATTTATTTAAAAAGCTGTGACATGGAAAATGTGTCCTATGTTTGTTTGCCTTGAATGTGTGTTTGTCTGTTAACAGCCCAGTGGGAGCCCCTCCCTCCAGGCCGCTGGTTCGTTTTAGGGGAGCCGGTGTATTTTGTGGCCCAGACAGGAGCTCTGTTGGCTGGGGAGAGGCTTTACATGGACTCATGCTATGCTACAAGCTCCAAAGACCCAAACAGCATGCCCAAAGTGGATATTATTACTAACTATGGGTGCGTCTCTAGTAAGAACACAGTCACACAAATGTTTTACAGTAGTTAGTTTGTCACTTTACATGTCTTGATTGACGTGTTTGTGCTCTGATTTGTGATTGCAGCTGCATTATGGACAGCAGGAGGGAGGGCAGCAGCTCCATGTTCCTGTTCGGAGGGGGCAATGTTCTGAAGTTCTCTGTGGATGCCTTTCTCTTTAGAGCAGTCTCACAAGTAAGATCAAAACCACTTTTAATTTGGTATCCTACCAAAACCTTACAGGTCCTGCACACTCTTAAGTGGAAACACTTATTCTGAGTGGCATGTACTGTAATGCATATACTGACCATGTGCAAAATCCCTCACCTGGACAGCATCTGACTAGTTTAGCTTGCTTCGGTTTAAAACGCAAATAACCATAAATACCACCAGTAATAAGTACCATAACCTCAAACAATTGTGAGATGTGCTCCTGGAAAAATATTTTATATATTATATAAAAGAGTACATAAAGTAAAATAAAAAATAATAAAAAAAAAACTTGAATACAAATAAAGTGCAATTCAAGTCAAAATTACAAGACAAGCACTATAGTATAGTAGCCATGACAAGTGTTGCACCTTAAGCCAATGTGCAGTACTGTCTACAAAGTGATGTAGTGGTGATATGTATTGTGTATTAGACACCATATGTAGTGTGGTATGATGGAGGATTGCATATGAGATATTAAATTAGATTTATTATATTGTGTGTGTGTGTGTATAGAATATAATGGAATATTGTATTTACAGGTAAGAGTAATATGATACAAACTACTTTTAACAGTGAACAGTTGAATAGATTAGAATATAATAAGAGGTAATAAAATATTACTGTCTGTATTAACATAGCAATAGTATAATAAATTATAGTATTGTCACAGCACAGGTGGTATTGGTTAAATTAGTTTTTAGGTCTAGAGGTATTTAATTGCAACTAAGCCTTGTGGCTGTACCAGCTCCTAACAGGCCATAACATAGATGAATGTCATGGTTGCCACTCAGAAAGGGATGCAGGCTTGACCTGAACAGTAGCTGAGCTTGGCTAGGTTTGTGCTGACGCTTCACTCGTTCCCCACAGTGGCTACTTGTGCCCTGAGCTCGGGTGGTCTCAGTTCATTTAGGTTAAAAAATAAAAGCAGAAACTAACAAAAAATACTTCAGGCACGAGGGTTATCATTCATTGTCTATCATGGTCTCAACAAGAACTCTCCTCTCTCCTAGCATCTGCCCTCAGGCTGGCTCATATTACTTAAGACACGCCCTCTCGAGAATGGCAACGAATCGAAAACAACAAATGTCAACTTGGGACTGTGACAACATAATACAAGATGGTATAGTACATTATAGTATAATATAAGATATAATATAGTATAATCAGGCTGCGATTTGTGAAAAAATCAGAGGGGGGGGATGTTTTTGAACGTTTTTTATTCATGAAAATAAGACATTTGTAGAATAATTATGAACCTGTGGTGTAGGCACAGGTGTGGAGGCAACTCACCGCGTTTATGCAACATGTGAAACAGAGTGGACGGGGGACATGCAGACCCCACACTTGTTGAGGTGTTGGACTCTATGACAAGGATGTTTTTCCTAAAGTGAATAGTTTATTTCGCATAATGTTAACGTTATCAGTGACGAGCTGCACCGCCAAGTGCCTGTTTTCAATGGTAACAGAGTAAAATGGAGCAGCAGGGTATCGATGAACGACTGAACAGCCTGTCACTGCTGTCATTTGAGAGAGAGCTTACAGAAACTTTGAACTCTACTAAATAATAGAATCGTTTAAGGGTTAATCCATGCTGTCTGCCCCTGTGAACACAGGCAGCCTACGTCCCAATGGGGTTTATGTCTTAGCTTACTGAAGTTCTTATTATTAATATAGCCCAGGCCTAATTACGAACAAAAGTCATTTTTATAGGGCCTACATATTAAGACTAATACCATATTACTCCAATTCAGTACTTTATTTTGTTAAAATATTGAATTTCGTCATCCCTATTGGTTTGGAAGGCTGGTTGCTGTTACACTTCTTTAATAGTCATTAATATAGGGCCGACTTATTAATATAGGCTACTACTCCAATTCAGTCATACTGTCATGTCTCTTGCATTGATGTTTTAATTCATTAGAAGTCTGCACTGTCATTTTTGTTCCATAGATATCATTAAATGAATTGACTGAACGATGGCTTTGGATCGTTTCAATCACTGCCCAACGGCGACAGGTTGTGCTCTCTCTCCTGTGCACACCGACCTCACTCCTGGTACTCTTCTAGGTTGTAGAGAGTAGTAGTATTAGATTTCTATTGGAGAACACTGATTTTTCTGCCATATATACAGGTAACTGGGGTTCTAAATGGCAGTATGCATTTGCATAACAATAGACTGCAGACAGGGAAAGTAACAGCAGAGTGGCTGGATAAAAGAGATCATTACGATGCATCCTCGTATTTAAAATGATTCCATACAACATCCAACTAAAGCTGAAAGTAAGACAATGTAGGCTCTAGAAGTCTAAATAAGTTTGTTTCCACCGCTGAACATTCGTGCTGTGTCTTTCCTTCTGCCTGCCCGTTACTGTGCTCAGTCTGGTCTGAAACAGATGCACACAAAATAAAGTCAGGAAGCATCTTCTGGCACTACTACATTTAAAATCACTAAGCTGTGCTTCCAAAATAAGGTCGAGAGTAGGGGAGAAATCTCGATTACTGACCTGCTGCATGTATATGCAGATTTACAGTAACTAGGGGCCTCATTTATAAAACGCCCATAGTTGCCTATAAATAGTCAGTGAAACGCCCCTAAATAATATTCATTCATACTGACTGCATGAAGATGATCATGCCAACAAAAAGGCTAAAAAAAAAGAAATCAAAGTTCTTGTTGGGGAGGTTGAGACGAGAAAAAAAAAAGTTGTTTGGTGGACACAATGTGGGCATTACAAATGCTGTGAGAGTGGCAGCATGTGGCAGACGCTCTGAATGCTGCTGTCTTCTCAAGGTTGGACCGTGGCCAAAATAAAAAAAGTGGTCCAACATCAAAGTGGATGCCTAAAAGTGCATAGCCTTACACAGGCTGTTTGTGCCACAGGTGGTGGTGGTGGTGGGGGTACCAGAGCTCATGAGAGACTGGCAGGAATGATCGGGGAATCCCTCCTGAGTGGAGTAGTGACATAGGCGGAGGGGGACACAAACCTTAAACCACCATGGTAACTGACCCTGAGTTTAAGTTACCTTTCTTTCTGGAACGGAAAACCCAGAGTTTCCCTCATCTCAGAGTTAACAAACTCTGAGTTTTCACTAAACCCGCTTTCTGAAACAGGGCCCAGGTACTGAACGAATGCCTCAGAATTACTTAAAGCAGAAGTCGGTAGGATTGAGGAGAGAGTGGACTTTTTGAATGAGTACAACTTCTAGGTCCCTCCCTCTTTCTCTCCACTGTGCTTCAGCTCGCCTCCAAAGCCCCTCCCTGCAGAGCAGCTCAGTCTAATTCTTTCTTTTCAGCTTGCTTTTCTTCATTGGTCTTCTTCTGTTTACTTGTCTTTGTCGTGTAAACTGTTGGCGGCAAAGGAGGGATGGGCAGTTTTCTCATTGCTTAGTTGTTTGGTGGTTGTTTGTCCGCCATTGTGTCCGCTCACTGAAGATACTGAGCTTGATCGACTTAGCGCATGCGCGGGGGAGGGGAGCTGCTCGCAGCATGTGCAACAGCTGTGATTGACACTCCGTCAGACACTCTGATTGGTTGTTTTTAACCAGAAGCGGTGGATTCTTGCAAATGGCATTAGGCCCAGAAGGTGGAGCCAGAGGAGCCTGATATTTTTTTTTTTTTGTCACAGATTATCTGTCTCATGTACTACTGTCAGGACATAGTGACAGTTTTAGTAAATATGACTAAAAGTTATTTTTATACAAGTTACCTACTTCTGCTTTAACCAAGCAAGTACAAAGATTAATATCTGTTCAAATGCACAACAACGAGACACACGGAGGCGAGCTGTTTAAATCCCAGCCACGCCGACTGACAGGCTGGCCAAGTATTTGTAAGGTGTCCCTTGATTGGTATTCCTGAATTTGACAGCTGTGCTGTTCCAATCAGGGCCTTCAGCTTGCCAGACAGGAAGTCGGAAGTGGGATCGGCAGCGGCAGCAGCCAGTCTCACGCAGGGGACCACACAGCCTACTTGGCATATCTATCACAACACTAAGGAAAAGAGTTAGACACAGGGGTGGGCGACGGCTGTGGCTGTAACAGGGTTTCTGAACATACTGAAGTGGTGAGCATGGTGCATTAGAAAGAATGATACTCAGCACCCAGGGCACTGAAGGGTCATGTGATTGTTTTCCCCCTTCAAAACAAAAATCTTCTTTTTGTGCTTTTTAAATGTTTACATGCTCTAGCCACACCTTAAGGTAGTCAGTCAGGGTAAAGCAGGGAAAGATTAGTAAGTGAATATAATTATTTTAGAAACCATTTGATACAGTAAGCAACTTACGTCATCATTTACTGCTTGTTTATTTGGCTACATATACTCTTTTAGACGTATCTTTGTTCCACGGTTTATTCATGTATTTCATTTCATGTAATTGTTTTAACAATTATTCCATTAAAAATGTATTGATAAAAACTGTATTCATACAATTTTGTCACATTTAGGGGCAAATTTTACAAAGAATGGATTGTGGCCGCGATAAATTGCTCCTCATTTGCGCCCGCTATCTGCCCTGTCTCAATGTCCGATTCACAAAAGATATTGTCCTAATAATATGACGGTGCAAACACACCCATCAAGTTTGGAGCTGAGTGCAATTTGCCCTGGTTTTGCGTCTGGTTGCAGTTATCCATGGCTACCAATTATTGGCTACTGTATACTCAGGGCTGCTGGTGAGTCAGTCTGTGTCAGACGGGTTAAGGCTGTGATTTAATGCCAATTTTGACCACTTTATTGCTATTCTCTATAACTTTCAGTTGTTTTTTCGATATCTTTTGAGCTTAATAGGAATTATGGAACCGTTTTTGTGAGGTTTGTAACCCCTGTTTTGTACAATAAATTATTCAAAGTTTCAACAAGTTGTTTTCGGAGTGCGTTTTGAAAACCACCATGGACTGCTACCCATTCACAGCATCGCTACCTTTGGATGATGTGACAATAATAGGCCTAATAATTTTAATAATTTTAAAATTTTATTTACAGGCTCACCTGGCATGATGATGCCTTTGCCTGGCTACAATCACTGTTGCCATGATCACTGGAAAGTCTGGTTGTGACACACCTTATAAATGCGCTTCAGTTACCACCAGCTCTCTGAAGACGTAAATATTCTCACTCTAACTGTGTGTGGCTATTAGCGCTAGACTCTTTTTGCAGTGAGGTTCATTTGCATAGAAAGGGGGCATTTTTGCAGCAAATGTATGCATATTAACTAGGCTAATTTAAATATGAGCAAATAGCACCGGAGCACTGAGACACTACTTGCTCGGCCGCTCAGTTAGCGGTGCATTTGAGCCTTTGCAGATGCCTTGAGGATGACATGGTTTTGTCTTATTTGCACAGGCTGCAAAAGGCGCGCAATCCTTTTGTGAATTCGCCCCTTAGTGTTTGATAACACACAAGTTGAGATTCTTTAGCAGTGTATCATGGCCCTTTACCTGCTGTTTGTGTATAGGTGCTGTACCTCCACTGTTCATTGTCAGTCGGTCTAACCACTTCCCACACCTCAAAGTCCTGCAACTACAACAGGGCTGCTGGCAGGTAAGCAACAACTTTATTTCTCTAATGTGTTTATCCATTTTAAATGGGCAAATCGGGTACATTTGCACAACCATTGGTGTTTGGGGAGGTGGTGTGGCCTCACTAAACAACTGAGTCTGTCATCTCTCTACTGCTGTCTCCAATATTGGCATAAAAATGCCACAAAAACAAAAGAATAAAATTCATAAAATTCACTAATACTAGTCATACTGAGCACTGGTCACGATTTATGTTGGAAGCAGTGCTATTGGACAGGTCTCTATTTGCCTCTACATGCCATTTGGAGATTGTTTTGTTTTTGGCACTGTATTGTGCCTTGAATGAAGTAAACCATTTGTACTTCTTAACTGCTTTGTTCTTTTATGCATTTAGGTGGGAGGAGCTAGAAGCCCCACCCTCAGCCTCAGTATGCTCCTGCTGTGATTCCATATGCACTGACATACAGGGCTGTAAGTTCTGAGAACGTAGTCTAACTGAACAAATTACTCTAAATCACACCACATTAACTGCCAGCTAATGAACACATGACAGTAATCATTACATGGCACAATCATCTCCAATCCATCAGTCCATTTAAATGAAGATAGAAAAACACCATTATTGTTAAAAATCTGCACCATCTCTGGCTTTAAATAGGACTTTTTTCATAGTTGTTCTGTTTCTCCTCAGCTATCAAGAACACTGTCAGCAGTCCAGGCTGGTTCATTGAACAAAAGGGTGAAGAGAACCCAAGGATGAGGGTGATATCTTTTCAAGCAGAGGAGGGAAGAGAATGGGTGGATCAAGAAGAGAAGAGGGAAGACAGACTGGCTGAGCACCTTAAGAAAGTCCAGACTTTTCCACTGGAGACAGAGATTGACCATAAGGAGGAAAAAGAAGAGGCCATTCCTGAGAAGACTTCCATGCTCCCTGTTGAGAAAAAAGAATGGAGGCACAGTCCTGCAGTCAGCCAGCAGGGAAAGAAAGAAAAGGAGGGTGAGACAGAAGAGGTGGTTATGGAAAAGGCAGACAGCCAGTCGAAAAAATTATCAACAAATGGCATCATTATGTCTGACCAGACTAGACCAGAGGAAAATGAGATGGTTCAGGCAAAGGTCCTCCCTAGAACCAAAAATGTTTCAGTGAGCAGTTTATACAGTGACAACGTTACCACTAATGCTTCAAGAGATGGTTCTGGTACCACTACTATTACTACAAGAATTTCCAGTTTTGGTAATGATTATGATAATACAAGTAACCATGGTTCTGCTCTAAATGTTTCCACAGCTGTAATTCATATCAACGGACCTTGTCCTGATAGTGATAAAATTAGTTGTAGTGCCACTAACGGTGCAATCAAGCTTGAAAGGGGTAGTAATATGTATACTGCTACCAGTGCAGAGAGCTTTATGCCCTCTAATGTGAGAGGTGCATCTGGTATCAGTAGAGTTGATTCTGTTTGGGATTCAAGAGTTGATGAGAGTCCGCTTGGCAGTAGACTTGAGACATTAGCTGGGACACAGTCTGCTACTGGTAACTTTGAAATTGACCCTGCTGATTTTCTTGATGTCAGAAAGTCAGTAAAGAGCAGGCTGGAGTCAGACAAGTTGGACACTCTCCTGTGGTCAGAACAGGTCAAGTCTTTTAATACATCGGTGGGCACTAAGTCTGACAGGATACCAGAGCAAGCCGGCAGTTCTGTTAACAGTAAAGGACCACATGGAGATGATGATATGCTTCACAGTCTACAGATCAGAGATTTAGAATCAGACCAGTTTGCTCATCCAGCTGGGTTTAGGGATCCAGTCTGTGTAGATGGGGTACTTGGGGGGTCTGATTTTGATTCTGAAATTGAAGAAGGTGAAGCTCTTCATCTGAGTCAGTTTACTGGAACAATGAAGACAAAGAAAGAAGTACAAGAATTTTCTGTTACTATTACAAGACCACCCAGTGTCAGTTCTGGTTCTGTTAGTTTAGAGCAAATGCATCAAGATAACCCCAGTCATTATGTGATGGTGACAGTTACTACTACCCTGCAAGGCTCTGAAAGCAGCCAGATGTCTGACAGGGAGTGGGCTGAGGTAGTGCCAGGATGGGGTATGCAAAGTTTGGGGTTTGTGGTGGAGCAGCCAACACAGGTGGAAGAGGAGCTGAGACAGGAGGTGATGGATGACTTTTATTAAGATAAAATAGATTTGCTCTTCGAGGGGCTTGATAAAACAGGTGTTTTGGTGTTGGAGGAATAGATTGAAATACCAGAAATACTCCTGTGCAATCGAATCCAATTCAACAGCCTTTAATTAAGCTAATCAGATTTGTTTCTGGTCTGCTGCTGTTTACATGGGAGTGGACAGGATATTAGAAACACCTTTCACCATAATGCAATCCAGCAAGACACCACAAGAAACCAAAGCGTCTAAATTGAGTTTAAAAAACATGTTTGAGTCATACTCAGCAAAGACTGAATATGATAATAATCTGGGCTGTTGCATTGGAGTACATTGGGTTGTATAGGTGTTCAAAAGAGTTATTTCAAAACAGATAAGGGGCAGAAAAGTGAGGTCAAGGAGTAGTTGAAGGTCCTAGTGGGGTTTATATAATCAGCATCAGTGGGAGGAAATTAGGTAGTTCCTGATTAGCTGATTAGTCAGTCTCATCAAGCTTTTATTGCAATTGATTAAAACAACATTATAACCATTTCTTTCAAATTGTGGAACTTTCCTAGGTTTATGGAACCTCAGAAATATTAGAACCTTTCTGTAAATCTGAAAGACTATAAACAGCTGTAGAGCACTGGAACTTTCGAACTGCTCACATGGAACATGGAGTACTTGAAATAAAACCTGAACCCAGGGCAGACATTCAGGCAGATCTTCATGTTGCTAAATAATAAACTCTTCTGACCAAGCCCTTATCTACCTTGCCTTGTTGTCATTAATAATATAGTTCAATCTGTAAATGATTTACATACTGTATACTGTATGGGGAAAGCATGCTTGTACTCAAATTACTATATTGTCATAGCAGTCTAGTGAAGCTGACGCTAATGTAAGCTGATCAACAGAAAAAAGCACTAAAGAGAAACAAATTAGTACAAACTGATCTAAGTGCAAATATGATAAATTAGTATAAGTGTGAACGGTTGTGTATACTGTATGTCCAGGGTGTAAACCCACCTCTCAGCTAGTGAGGGCTGCCAGGCAACAGGACGGACAGACATGCAATAGATGTGTGTACAGAATAGACCAACATAGTAAAATACAGTTTGGACAAAAATTATTGATTGTAAACATATATGAAGAATGGAGCCGGGAGGATGTTGAGCAACTTAAGGTATCACCAAACAGATAGGATCTGAGCCACACAACCTTCTGTCCACCATGGAGACCTGGAAGAGGACAGACTCAAAAGTGCAAAGCTCAAACACACCATTCACACAGATAGGAGAAAGGAAACAAACAGATGGAGGCAAAGACAACATCCACACAACGGAGAGGGAAGAGGAGATGCTGAATCTCCTGGAGGACGAAGATCCATATCCAAACATCTGAGGCACCTGCATCCAGCAGACTTCTTTTTAATTCTGGTGAAAGACAGAAACCCTGTATTCTGAGAACACGGGATGGAATATAAGGTTTAAAGGAGTAGTCTGCAATTCTAATCCAATACACTTTTTGTCAAATTCAGTGAATACCTCCTCACAGTCTGCTAGCTGTCTACCGTTGAGTATGCGTCACAGAACGCTAGTAAATTAAAGGAAAAACCAACATGGAAGTGTCTTAGTAAGGTGTTGGGCCACCACGTGCCACCAGAACAGCTTCAATGCTCCTTGGCATTGATTCTACAAGTCTCTGAACTCTACTGGAGGGATGAACACCATTCTTCCAAAAGATATTCCCTCATTTGGTGTTTTGATGATGGTGGTGGAGAGTGCTGTCTAACACGTCGGTCCAAAATCTCCCATAGCCATTGAACAAAATCTCTCAGGATCCTCCATCTTTCTTTTCACAAGTGGATGTGAGACCCCACCGATGGACCCAGCTTTCAGCTACCATTGGTCAAGGTAGCACAGGACCCATGACCTCATCAGGTCACATAAAACCGAGGTCCCTCCAGCTTCCTCCCTCTCTCTTCTCTGGACTTTAAACTGGGGTGCAGCTCAGCTGCCCTGACTGATCTCTGGACAGAGGTCCCCTCTCCACAGTGTGTCTTGCTCAAGGCAGACACATTTTCTTAAGGCAGCGACACGAGGGCCTGCCTAGGATTCCTGGTTAGCTAAGCAAGCACAGCTAACAGAGTAAACAAGTTTAGTTTGCACCAGCAGCTACTACACAGAGTCTGCCAGCTAACTTACAAGCAACAGGAGCAATGTTGTTTATTAAGCAGCGATGATGTGAAGATGTGTTGAAGAGATTTCCGCTGACACCGACTTGTATAAAAAGGTTTATTACAAAAAGCACAGCATCAAAACAAGCACCATGGATTCCCTGTGAGAGGATCCAAAGCCAATATGGATTGCTCTGCCGGAACGGCTTTGTCTGCCCAGTTATATAGGGTAGTTGTTATTGCAAAGATGAGGTAAGCTATAGACCAAAACAATCCCATTTAAGGAGATAAAATATCAGGAAGAACGAGAGGGACCGAGAGGCCCACTTTCTTATGGAATGTGACCGTTCAACCTGTACCCTTAATGTAAACCATATGAAACACCAGATACCACATATGGAACACCAGATACCACATATTTCCCCCCCTTCGAGACTACGCAGAGTCTCAAAAAACAAAAAGTAAAACATATATAAATGGAATTGTGACAGAAATAACAATTCCTCCTGGACATGTTTTCCACAACATAACCTTAGCAATACAACAACATTATGGAGTGTGAGAGCGAAAAACCAGTCTGGCAGCTTTCTTTCCTGAAACATCCATCAAACAATCTAGACCGGAAAATTCTCTCACGGCCCCTCTGCCTCAGGCGACCACACATAGTACTCCAAACCAATTGAAAGGAGGAATCTTAACAATTTATATAGAGATATGATTGAAGCAAATATATGTGAAAACCTCAGAAAATCAAATCAAAACAATGTCCAAATTCAGGCTAGTCGACCCATCGCACCTTCCAATGGACCTTTCCCTGCCTAGTCCCCAATATCCCTAAGCGTCAAAAGAAATAAAGAAAACATCTGAGGTCTCCATATATTTACCTAAAAACAGAAAACATCATTCTCCGAAAAATGAACACAAGAAAAACATTATAAAATGAAGTATTGCTTATACAAATATATATAAGAGAAAACATAAGATGTATCACACTGCAGCTCCTCAGCAGCGTCGACTCTCAGTGTAGTATCGATGTGTGTTGAACCTGGACGGTTTATCACAGTGTCCTTGTTCAGAGTTGTCCAGTCCATTCTTATTGTCCATATTTGAGTGTCTGAATCCCTTCATCACATTCCCCCAATATGCTCTGGAAGAAAAGAAAACACCAGCCAGTATNAGTGAAAAATCATGAGTCATATTCCATTTCCCCCCTTTGATTACACAACTCTACAATAAAAAGCCACTAAATACCAAAACAATAACAAAATAAACATGAAGATTACAGATATTCAAAATGGATATTTTTCCATATACGTTACGTACGCTCTCATTTCATCTTCCAAAATGGCCAAACTTGGACCCTTTCCACTTGTAC
>NTHP01000603.1:322142-358633 GCA_003416845.1 Oplegnathus fasciatus
CTCATTAACAGTCCAACCACATATCATCCGATGATAAAAGTTGGGTATATTCTGCAAATGTACAACCACAGTTATTTAAAAAGTTTTTGGAGGCCATTGTTCACGCTCCTTAGGCACCAGAGTTCAAAATTACCCACACAAATTGATCCACCCCCGCACAAATGGACTGTCCCAAATACTGAATCACAGTTGCGTATAAGACACGTGATAGGCACGTAGCCCACACGTACCCACTAGCAAGAGCCCATATGACCACAACGTAGATATACATACAGCCCAAGGCAGCCCCTATGTCAAAAAGGGGTGGGTATGTTGACGCTAACCAATAGCATGGAAGCCTTAATGGTCCAAACGCGTTAAGACGTTCAAAATTGATGTGTTAACATGTTATTTTCTGTTGTCTTAAGATGGACAAATATGTATTAATGCGGATGTCGAACTAGACGTAATGGTCCAATCCGCGTTCCATATGCTTTTAGCGGTGGCGCTCGCTGTATGTGGTTTCCCTCTGCACCTGTAGCTAAATGATGCAAATATGTTAACAGAGGTTTTCCTCCGACAGCAGGAAACAGTTTAAGACTTTATTTGCTGTCGTAAGTCATTTCAAATGTAAATTAACTTATCAAACAGACTCATCACAATTCCACAATTCACAATTCCCTCAGTTCTTCTGTTAAATTCGGCATCGTGTTTCACAAAGCACAACTCTGATTTAATTAAATCACAGGTTATAAAAATTGCATGGAAGTGTTGCGGTGCTTCGGGATGTCAAACAGTGAGGTTACACATCTTAATTTAGTTTGTTTAAAGCAGAAGTCAGTAGGATTGAGAAGAGAGTGGACTTGGCTTGAAAATTTGAAGGAGTACAACTTCCAGGTCTCTCTCCCTCTGTCACCACTGTGCTCCAGCTCGCCTCCAAAGCCCCTGCACAGTTGCTCAGTCTAATTCTTTCTTTTTAGCTTGCTTTTCTTCTTTGGTCTTCTTCTGTTTACCTTTGTTGTGTACGCTGTTGTTGACAAAGGAGGGATGGGCAGTTTTCTCATTGCTTCGTTGTTTGTCCACCATTGCGTCGACTCACTGAAGATACAGAGCTTGACCAACTTAGCGTATGTACGGTGGAGGGGACCTGCTCGCAGCATCTGCAGGAGCAGTGATTGACACTCCGTCAGATACTCAGTGGACTTAGCTTGAAAATTTGAACGAGTACAACTTCCAGGTCCCTCCCCCTCTCTGCTACTGCTGCTTCCGTCATCAAATGCTCTCATGTCCAGCTTCTCCTTCGAACCGCCTTATGCAATGCAATCTGATATCAACAGTATTTCAGCATTAACTGTAATACGCATCATCTACAGTCAGACGACAGCTCTCCTGCATTTTGGACCCATGATGCATTGCGATATACAGTTAAACTAAAACAAACAAACATTAACATCCGGCTGTGTCTATTGCAGTCTGGGCTGCTCACATGTGCCACCTGGTGGTTGTTGGTGCGCACTACAGCTAGTGCTGAAATTAGCTAAAAAAAAAAGTCCCCCCTCCCTAATGCCGCCACAGGGCTGCTTTACCTCTGCAGCAACTTGGCTAACTTAAATGAGTGACATCTGTAGTTAGGCCTGGCTTAGGTGAGCCCTGAACCATCCCTTAGTTATGCTGCTGTAGGCCTAGACTGCCGGGAGATTTCCCATAATGCACTGAGGTCCCCTCTCCTCCTCTCCCTCTCTTTCTGTACTTATTCATATCCCATTAAAGCATGCTACTAACTTTGTATCTTCCTAACTTTGTATCATACAGGGTAAGTTCAACAGGCTTGACATGCAGCGACATGCAAACGACATTTAAGTTTATTGAAACTTTTCTTTTTTCTTTTCAAATTTTTATTCGACCACCTCTGTAATAAAAGCCTTGTAAAAGCTTACATCTGGTCATGTCAGTTAATGTAACCTTATCTGAAAGACTTGGTTTTCATTATGGTAACTGTGGATTTGGTTTTGTGTAATTATACTGACAGACTGCTTCAGAAACTAAACCAAAATACAATACACAGGGATGAGGATTATTATTCGTTGTCAAAACAAAAGGAGTTTCTCACTCCAGGCATGATGCTGAGTACAGCAGTTTCGCTCCACTCTTTCTCTTTTCAAAAAGTGCTTTAATAATATTATTAATAAATATGAAAACAAGATGATATATGGGTGATCAACACTCTTATTGACAGTATTGTCAAAAATAAGATAGCAGGCCATTAGTTTGAGCAGAACTCTTGGGAAGAATGGAAATTTAAGGCACCTCCAGTCAATGATGGACACGGTAGGAGAGAGGTAAAGAAAGAGAAGGCAAAGAGGCAAACAGAAAAGTATGCAGCACACAGAAGTAGGTGTACTCCTCTTGTTAACAAGCTGTCAGAAAGAGCCTTTGTCCTGCTTACCTTTGATCTATCCAAGCCTCCCCCTTGCCTTCACTCACCTCTGCTCTTCCTTCTCTTTGACTTCTCCCTGCATGCAGCCTGCACTTCATCACACTGCACACTGTTTGACTGCTCTCAAGACTTGTACTGAATAAAGAAATGGAGAAGAATGAAGAGGTCCCAGATATTCACCAGAAAGATGAAGGCTAAAGTAATACTTCACAACATTTTCAGAAAACTCAACTCTATTAGAAAAGTGTGATTCAGCCTACAACCACTTAAAAAAGCTGTAAACACACAGAAGATCTTTAAAATACGCTATGAGAAACAACGTCAAACCTCTGTTGGTGGTTTCCTGTGGTTATGTGGTGAGCAGAAACTTGTTGAGCAGCTATTTCATCCGAAGTATAGCAGAAGAGCAACTGGTGAATCTGTTTGCGCAATATTCAATCTCTTTAAATGATTTTAAACCTAGAATAATGGAAGTTGTCACTGTTAGCTGCAGTTGTTCCAACTGACAAGCACATGACTAAATGTTGCTGCCTTGGTTGTGCACTGTATTGTGTAGTGTGTTTGTTGTCGTGCTTATTTGCTGATTTGCTGTTGTCCTGTTTTGTGTTGACGCTGCTGCTTGACCCTGTCTTGGCTAGGTCTCACTTGTAAAAAAGGTTTTAATCTCAATGTGACTTCCTAGTTAAATAAAGGTTGTAATAATAATAATAATAATAATGATAAAAATAATAACATGTGAAACACAGAGTGGACGGGGTACATGCAGACCCCTTGTTGAGGTGTTGGACTCTGTGACAAGGATGTCTTTTCTAAAGTGAACCATTTACTTTGGGTAATGTTAATGTTATCAGTGACAAGCTGCACCATCGAGTGCCTGTTTTCAGTGGTACACAGAATAAAATGTAGCAGCAGGGTATCAATGCTCACTGGACGACTGAACAGCCTATCACTGCTGTCATTTGAGAGACAGCTTACGGAAACTTTGAACTGTACCAGAATAATATAATCGTTTAAGGGTTAATCCACGCCGTCTCTCCCTGTAAACACAGGTAGCCTACGTGATAGCCTACTGAAGTTCTTATTATTATTAATATAGCCCCGGCCTAATTATGAACAAAAGTCATTTATATAGGGCCTGTATATTAAGACTAGTACCATACCACTACAATTCAGTACTTAATTTTGTTGAATTATTATTCAATTTCATCAGGCCCATTGGTTTGAAAAACAGGTTGCTGTTACACTTTTTTAATAGTCATTAATATAGGATTAGTCTATACTACTCCAATTCAATCATACTGTCATATGTCTCTGGGATTGTTGTTTTAATTCGTTATATTCGTAATTCGTAATGTGTCTGCTTTACGTCTGACTAGCCTGCAGCTCACTCTGCTGTGTTAGCTCTGCAATTTGGCTAAAACTTGGATTAAAACACTGCAGAAGAGTACTTATGTGTCTTGAGTAGGGTATAATTCCTGGCAGACTCCAGACACAACTCACCCCAGCAAAGAATCAGCAAAACAGAACTGGTTCTGTCGGTGCAGGCGGGTCCTTACAGTAACCTTTGATTTAAGCGCTTTAATTCAGTTTTGTGAACTCAACTTATTACAAAGTTTTATAAAATACAATTTGACTTAAGGGAATAATGAGTTGTTGAAATCTTGACACTTCTGAATTGGATGCAACTTAAATAAACACAAATAAAAGGTTTTTTACAGTGTGGAGTCAGTAGCCTCCTTGCTGTTGCGCAAGTTCAAAGCAGAAGTCTGTGAAACACCAGGCACCTATTATGCCCCTATGGCACACAAATAGAAGGATGAGTCAAAGCTTGAACTCGTAGCTGTTTGTGTGAGATATGTTCAGGCAGGGAAAATAAAAGAACAGGCAATCAGGTTCATGGACATAAGTGACATGAGCGCAAGTGGTATTTCAGAGAAGATATTACAGGTGATTGAACCACTGGAACTTGACCCATCTCTGCGTTGGCTTCAGTTTCAACGAGGTGTCCATAATGTCAGGAAACACAGAAGGTGTGCGTGTACTGTAATTCTCACAGACTGAATTTGGTACTTTCGTACCATAGCATCAAAGGTGTCTGGGCACGTTAGCACATTCTTTGATACACTGAACAATATACAAAGTTTCATGACAGGCAAGGTCCATCCAGGATGCCCGTGCTTGGAACTTGTGCGATCCATAGAAACGCGCTGGAGCAGTGGGCAAAATATTACTTACTAATGTTACTTGACGTAATATTAGAAGTACTTGCTGAGTGTGCTGAAAGCAGTGGTCAAACGAAGGTTGAGGCGCAGTCCCTGCTCCAACAAGCAACAAGTGTGAGAAATGATGACCTAAGACACATCTGGAATGATATCCTTGACAGACAACTGACAGAGCTGGACAATCGTTTCCAGGAGGATCAGTTTGGAATAATGAGGGCAGCAGCAACTTTCCTCCCACAGTCTAAGACATTTGCACAGAAGGAGTCTCTGCGGACCCTGTGTGATAACGATCACATCTCGGTTGAGGATGCTGAATTAATTAACGATATTCTTTGAGCAACTGCGTCGGAAAGTAGCCAATGGGCTGGAATTTCCATCCTTCATGTAAGTATTGGACATTTGTACTTTTTCCAAACCTCAACAAACTACTTTGAGTCATCATCACTCTTCTCATGACTTCTTGTAGTATTGAGAGACTGTTCTCCACTGCAGGTCGGATTAAAACAGCCCTCAGAGCATCCAGGAGTACTACCTGTCTCAACAACCTGGCCAGGAAATCTGTGACTCTTTGGACTATGATGAGATCATCTCTGTATTCAACGCTAAACCCAGGCGTTTCTATGGAACATTGTCGTGGACCGCCCCAGTCGCCTCTCCATTAGTTTGGGTAAAAATTTGAATTCAAAATGTATGCTTTTATGTTTTTTTTCATGAGTATTGGTTGTGCTTTTTGTGAGTGGTGCTGGACAGTGATGGCATATAACTGCAAGTCGCTCATCAAGATGAGGAACTGGTCAACTTACAGATTTGTGGACTCTCCTCCTGCCGACTCTGCTGCCTGGCCGGTCGGGGTTTTCAAATGTAAACATCAGAGGAAACATCGAGGAAAAGGTGGAAGGGACAAACACCAGCTACAACCCCAACCACAAACACAAGCAAGACCATCTTTGCTTCCATCTATGCATCTGCCTCAACATGGAAGGAAACGCCGAGGCAGCGAATGAGGAGGGATTAAACACCGGCTACGGTCTCGGCCACATGGATATTCTATTAGCATACTGCCAGCCAGTCTACTGGCATTGGATAATAAACTGGACGAACTCCATGCCCGCATCAGTTTCCAACGGGATATCAGGAACTGTAATGTCCTTTGTTTCACTGAGACTTGGCTAAATCCTGGAATACTGGACAGCGCCATTCAACCAGGGGAGGACATTGTGTTCCTGTCCACGGACATCAACCTGCCGGTTGTGGTAGACTGGGTGATGATGCAGTCCTGCTTTGGCTTCCCCTTCATACTGGAGCTGGAGAAGCGGGAGAAGTGTGGCAGCCACTGGTGACTCTTCGCCATCGTGCAACTCATCGGGACTCGCGGGCAGGCAGAAAACTTCACCTACCGGCTGGAGCTCAGCAGACACTGGCGCCGCCTGACCTGGGAGGCCACACCACGCTCCATCCATGAAGGCATCGCCACAGCCATCATGAACAATGACTGACTGGTGTTCATTTTCTCCCTGCTGTGGTCGAGAAGAAGATATCACCAGGCCAGCACTGGGAGGCTCAGGAAGAGCTTCTACCGTCAGACCACTAGGATCCTGACACTGCCTAAGAATTGTCCTAAGACTATTTTTACTTACTTTATTATTCAAGTTACTACTATAGTTAACATTATTATTTTTTATGTATTTCTATTCTTTATTCTTATTCTATTTTACACTTATTTTTATTGCATAATTAAAGGAGCTGACGGTCACACATTTCACTATTTTTCACTACTGAAGCAACAATGGCTGTAATGAATGTACGTGGGATGTGCTACATGTGTGATTTCTGTCTGATGTGCTATGTCATGCAGTATGTAACACCGTCTCTGCTTTTTGGGTTTATGTTAATTTGCCACTTTGTGCAATAAAATGGTTAATTAACAGTGCCGTGCACCGTAGAGCTGATGCACTGCCGGTTCCGCAGGTTTTTGTCTATACTGTTGTGTACAGCCTTTGTAGACTGAGCTCTGTTGGTTGAGCATGTTAAATACGTAGTGTTTTGCTGTTATTGCCTTTGTAATGCGGAATGTTGCAAAGTAAATTGTCGCTGTTTTTTCAGTTTGTCTATGTTTGTCTTTTTTTCTACTTCTAAGTTTTTATAAGTTCTTTTTTCTGGGAAAAGATGGCCCACCCACTTTTGTAATGGCCCACCCAAAATACGATTTCTGCCTACACCACTGGTTGGTCAGCTTGCTGAGGAGTTGGGAGATGTGTAGCCTGTGTGGCTGCTCCTTCTTGTTTCATTACTCCCTACAATACTTAAATCTACATTAGCAGTGCGAGTGGTGACTGACTTACACATGTTTTCCCCTCATGGCCGTATTTTTATGCGCGTGCTGCATAAACCATTCAGTACTACAAACTTGTTTACTCAACCTGCTGAACTGCTACCCGTATGCAGATGAATACCGAGATACCGCTTAGGGGCTTCAGAACCAGATTTGTTCATGTACCAGTGTCAGACAGTCACTGCTCTTTAGCCTGTGGTTATACTATAAGTATGGGTTAGGATATAGGTGGGACCTATATATGTATATGTGACCATGTGTACATTTTGTGTACATCTGTATGTTTCTATGGAATATACACCGACTGTGTGAACAAATCTACCTCTGGGACAATAAAGACTACCTATCTAGAGTTTTGAGAGACTACTGCAGCAGTGGAAAAATAATACACACATAGTTCAAAACATTTAAAGTAATAAGTAAAGTAAAATGCTTCCACTAGATAAACACATGCCCTAGTAGTGTGCCCTGCACTGTTGTGGCCTGAAAGATATATAGTATATATTAATTGATATATTTAAAGGTCCGGACTCAGATACCGAAGCAACATAACACTCAAATTTCCTAGCACTAGTCCTCATCCTACAAGCTTTTTAGCTTTCTGACACATACAATCAGGGGTTAAATTGGGCCAGGGCTGTCCGGGGCTCAGCCCCAGCACATAGGCCTACGCTCTTCTATGTAATCAGGCATAGTCAGACTGGCCATTGGGAGCACCGATAGTTTTCCCAGTGGGCCGCTTGACAATTGGGGCGGATGTAACGCAAAATCTACATATTTTTAAATAACCCCAGTCCCCCTCTTGAATAAAAATAACCAAGTGCTGTGTGTCTGACCGGCCCAGGAGAGTGGGCTCCCAGCCCACTCGTGGTTGGGTATTAACAGCTGTCGGCCTCATCATCAGCCATCACTTTCGGTTCAGTCCAGTCTAACTTTACCTGGCCCCGCCCATTCCCACCTCTTTTAAGTATTATTTGGATAAAGAGTGGAGCAAGATGTACAAAAGCTGAGAGAGAGGTTGAAGTCTTGAGGCTGATGCAGCCAGATGTTTTGAAATAACAAATTATTCATTTGGCTCCGTTACCAGTCAGTCATCTCAGCCTCGTGAGCCTGAAGGCACTGGGAGCAGGGAAAGCAGCCCAGTGAGCCCAGTGAGACCAGTTCAACTGTTAGTCAAGGTTTAGTAGCAGAAGTGGTGAGACAGAAGACAACAGGGATAAGATAAGCAGGTTTGGGTTTGTCTAGCTGGCTGTCAAGCTCCATCAGGTGTCTTACTGAAACATGTTCAACTTTTCATAAAGTCGATCGTCAGTGTCACTTTGTGGACTGACCAATCACAGCCTGGATGGGGCGGGACATTAAAAAAAAGTTGACGCGCTGCATCAAACTTTAGAAATGTTGAACTCATTGTTCTGCATGAATGGTTATTGATTATTGACAAGTTAATACTTCTCATTAACATATTAGAAACTAACCACCAATGTGACCATTTTCCTTCCACAAGGATTTAATGAAGGAACAAAACCTACAAACATGATAAATGTTGGTTGTGTATAAACTGCTGTATTGTCCAATTGGAATCAATATTATACTAGTTAGTATGAACGTATATGAATATACTAACAATATATAATTAATATATTATTATTATACTAACATTATACTATGATATTAACATTAGGCTATAGTTTTTATTTAATGTTACAATGTTATGCAGATATACTCATTATACTAATTAGTCATCCAGGTTGAGGATAGTGTGTCTGCCCTAATCCCCTTGTTCTATTTATTTATTTTGTAGTTTATTTTTAATAATTCAAACAATGACTAAAACAGGTTTTTTTTTCAGGCAGCTGTAGAGAACATAGGCCTAAATGAGGTGACGTAAGAACTTGCTAACATCAGAACCTTCACAGGGTTTCCTGTGAGCCCTCCCATATAACAAATCCCAATTTAACTCATACATACAGTCCAGCAATTACCCTCACTTTACGTAGAGATTGGCCTGTTGTGTTGAAGTGTGAAAGTAGGCAGGGTTTTAACTTCTCTGACAAGTTCTCTTTTGTCATTCTTCACACAACTATTTTTATCACTTTTTGAGCGTACAATCAAGTACAATACCATTGCCTTCAAGGAGAGACTATCCAAAAGTGTGCACTGTTATTCCTATTATCGCCTCTGACTCCTCTGTAAGACGGCAGATTTTTCACCCAACCTTTGAGTGTGGCCATTTGGAATAGCTCTAAACACTTTTGCCTTTAGATGCAGTCACATGACACTCCATACAAACTAATTAGACTAACTAACTAACTAAAAATAATTTTGAGCATGCCCCGGCCTTAACACAGTCCACTCATGGCTCGGAAGGGTTCCAGGTATTTTGGCTCATTGCTGCAGCTTACACCTTTAGGCTACCTGATTTCAATCAAAGTGAGAGTCTGTGGGATGAGATGGAACAAGCAAATTACCAAAATTATCATTAGCCGCAGAGTAAAATTGCACAGGTTTGACATTCCTTCAGGGTGCTTCAGTGTTTTCCTCCCCCAGGAAACACGCAGTGAGGAGAGGCAAGGTGCTTGCTGCAAGATGCCCTAAATTCAAAATAACAGCTTCTTATTCTCATTTTATTGCTTGTCAATTTTCTCTCCAGTGTAATCCCCTGAATAGAAACTCTTAACAGGCACTTGCCACCTTGAAGGATGTAATTAAATGGAGTCAGATCTGAATGCACAGCTTTTTAGACTAAATATATCCTAATGTACTGGTGGTGGGTTGGGGGAGATGGGGGGGGGCTGTCACTGACAGTGACAGACGTTCAGGTGGAGGGAGCTGCCAGCTCCACTCTCAGCTCAAAGCAGATGTGAGAGGCAGCTTGTTCCTCTTGATTAATGTCCTCTAGCACTTTACTACTGAGGACTTCAAATAGAGGTTTGATGCATATAATAAGCCACCATTCACCCTCTGAAAAAAAAAAAACTTCAACAGCTTGACAGCTGGAGGAAGCAAAGCTGCCTCTGAGGCTATCAGCTCTGATTGTCTGTGGTGCTGTGTTTATGATGGCACTCAGAGAAAAGGGGAGTGAAGTTTTTTTTTTTTTTTGCATTGATTGAATGGCATGACTTGTGTGAATTCCCCTCATGGGAATACCTGCTAAAGTGAGAGATCACCTGAATGTGTGACTCACTTCACAAGCATTCAAGGAAGGATACCAAAAATCACTTTCACACTGACCACTACAACAAAGGTTTCTTCGCTGTTTATCAGTGGGCGCAGAGGCCCCATTTACGCTTGACATTTCGTATCCAGATAAAATCCAGATGAGACTTAAGACATTTTCATTTACACTTTATATGGGTGTATGTTGGTTAGGTCACAAATCTGATTGCAATGCATCTTGGTTTTTCAGGGCCTTTCTCCAGTCCAGAAGGAGATGGTTATGCACCTGCAGCTGTTTAGTGACTGCCAAAAATGTCAGAAGAAGAATAACTTCTGCACTTCAGCAGGTGAGTTACAACAGTAACAGTTTAGCTATCCAGCTAACAGCCATTGATAAACTCACACAAACACATTAATGAAGCAAATGTATGAACTACGAGCAAGATGAAAGTTTAATCGTTTTCACTGGCTCTCACTCATGCCATTCCCTCACCAACGCAGATTTATGCTCTCATAAACATATCATAAACATTGAACTCCTACGTACAGATATAAGTATATATATATAAAAACAACAATTAGATAAAAACAACGGAAACAATAGTGCAATGGTGCAGATTGCAAAGGTTGCTGGAATAAATATGGAATGATTAATGTAACAGGGTTGCAGTGTTGGGGGGGCTCCTCCTGAAGTCACATGAAAGTAAAAACTAGACTAAGCCACAGTTACTGCTCTGAAGATGTAATGCTTATTGTAAAGAAAATCAAATCTCGAGATGGATAAAAGTTGATGACCAAGTTTGTTTTTGATCCATAGCAGTCGTGGTAACGCACAGTAAAATGGTAGTGGTTGTCATGCTAACCTGCTTAAAAAGTCAATATGCCTTTCTCAGTCTGTGTTTTTGTCTGTTTTGTGTTCTCATGGACTCGGAATAGCTAGTGAATAGACCTTTGAGTTGAGATTATTTTGTCATGCATGAGCTGTCCAGGTGTTGTCCCAATTGCAAATTGACCGTATTGTGTCCTCTCTTTCTTGGAAGGTTGGACTCCTCAGTTAAACCAAGTTCAAAGGCCTAATATTACATGTTTATGTTTAGCAGCTAATGTTTACCATGTTCATCATCTAAATTTATGATGGGAATGTCATTAGTTTTGTAGGTATTCGGTTTGGACAAACTGACATTTTGACTTAAAGCTGTAGTCTATGATCCAAAACAGTTTTTGTCAAATTCAGTGAATATCTCCTCACGGTCCGCTAGCTTTCCGTTCTGTGTGTTCCCTGAAAAAAAAGTCAGGTGTTCATACACAGCCCTGGCTCTGTGAACAGGAAACAGAGTGATTTGGGTAGAGCCACCAACCCGGGTCGTCAAATACCGACGCTTTAGCCACGTTTCCACTAAACACTTAAGTATAATATGTCACAACTCATGCTCGTGCACAGGACAAACTAATGCTGTGAGTTACTCGTGCAAGTTTGAAGGAGCACTGAAGGGAGAGGTGTATTTGTTTTGCTGTTGAGTTCAAATATCAACAAGCTTTCTCCAGAATCACAGGCTACACCTTTAATGGTGGTGCTAGATCAAAGGTCAGAGGAATAATGAATATCTGTACCACATTTCATGGTAATCCATTCAATAGTTGTTGAGATATTTCTGTAAAACCTTAAAATTTAAACTCGGTAGAGCTAGAGCCAAAGCTATTATGATACACCATCTGGGGACCATGACGGTCTGTACAAAATTTAATGGCAATCCATCTAATAGTTGTTGAGATATTTCTGTCTGGACCAAAGTGGTGCAGTTCCAGCCGTAGAGTCATACTGCTTGACTGGCGAAAAAGAAAACTAAAGTCAAACAAGGAAGAGAACTGAGGCATTTGCCAAAAACTACTAGGAGAAATCAGTGACAGAGCTGTGATAAATGCGTGTTTAACGTGACTCATATCCAAAACAAGGGTATGAATTTTGATCCATGTGTGTGCGTCCAAATGCCCCAGTCCTCTTTAAACACCTCCTGTTACTCAGCAGCCTGCCAGCCACCTGTCTCGCCATCACTCACACTGTTTATGCTTTCTAACCAGAGGCTTGGATTGCATACCAACTACTTCAAGCTCTCATAACAATCAGAAAATAAGCACATTAGGGTTATGAAATCCAAAGAAGGAACATTAAACATACTCCTCAAAACAAACTCTTTCCCTACCCACCCCCCACCACGGAGGAGTGCCACCAGAGTCTCATTATTGCCTGGTGAAAGTTCAAGACTCGCCCAAACACACAACTTCACCCCTCATTAAAACTGTGATATCCCACAGTGCTCTTTACGAAGTGTCAAGCTCACTCTGTTTGAAGTGAATAGTTGGAAATTTTCAAAACACAAACTTTTTAGGAGCTAAGAAAAGCTACCTTGTTTTTAACTTGGTGCCCACACATTTGTTAGGCTGTCCAACTGGGTTTTTGAAAAGCTTTTCAAAGCAACAAGGGTCACAGAATTTTCCAGCCTGCAGGAGATCAGACAATTGCTCAATGTTAGGTCAATATACTATCTGCTAGTAAGCATTTGTTTTGATTACACTTGAATATCAGTTCACTCATTCTACTCAGCTTGTAAAAACAACATTATAATATCTTCCGCGGCTCTGGAGGAGCTTTGTCTAGTATGAGAATTGGGGTGGCAGTAGTTCAGTTGGCTAGATGGCTAAAAATACCTCTGATGTAGGGACATTAACTTGGGAAGTCAAGTTAAAGTTAAGAGAGGGAAGGTTTTCTCTTATCTGAAATCTCTGTCTACTGACGGGATATTTTTACAGGAAATACATATTAAGCCTTCTGATCAAATTAGTTCTCAAAGGTTTATCACTCTACAGTTTCATCCAAAGCTAGGGGGGGTCGCTATTTTGTTAAAAAAATCTGTACCAGTTCAATTATCTCTTCTCAGTACTGACTCTTCTCGTAGATACCTGATAGTTTCAGGAAACATTAATATTATTCCTATCACCTGTCTTAATATTTATGGTCCTAATATTGACGACTTGTCTATTACTTAAGAAAGGGAGGGATGATTCTGATTCGTTGGCTTATAGACCCCTCAGTGTTTTAAATTACTATCAGAAAGTGGTAGCAAAGATGTTGGCCATTAGACTTGGCAGACATATATCATCTCTAATACATTCTGATCAAAATGGCTTTGTGTCAGGTAGATTTTCTTTTTTTAACACCCGTAGATTATTTAAGATAATGTATGCTAAACATGAAGTAAACGATAAGCCTGTAGTAACCTCACTTGATGCGGAACGTGCATTTGATCAGAGCCTTGATTTATTGGCGAGATCAGTTCCCTCACAAGTGAGCTCTCTGATACACCCAAGTGGCTGCAATTGGAGTCTCATGCTGCGGAAAAACAATTCTCTTTCAGCTCTTCTGTTTTCCACTAAGGATTATCCATTGCATCTGGTGGATAGTTTTGTCCTGCAAAACTCAATTCAAATTTTAAAACAAATTAAAAGGGTTCTCCAAGCACCTGAATTTTCTGTATATTCTCCTATTTGGTTTAATCATAATTTTATTACATCCCAATCTGATCAAGCCTTTACTTGATAAAGGTCTGACAACAATTGCAGACATATACATAAATAATCACTTTGCATCTAATATGGAGCTGAAAAAACGTTCCCCCCTCCTTAAGCCCACTTTTTTCGTTACTTACAAGTCAGACATTTTGTTAAAAATAATTAAAACATTTTTGAAAACCCACATAAGGAACACTAAACATCTTGTCTTGAAATTTGTGGTACTGTTTTCCAGTATGACTGTTGTATCACCAAACCATATCAAATCTGCTTAGGAGGCAGATCCTGGTGTTGGGCTGACCCCCNCCCCCCCTTCAGGTCTCCCCCCAAAGCCACTCACCGCAAAACACATGAACGCGCACCACCAGACTACTGCTGGAGGACGAGTCCATGAGAGAGCGTTGGGGAGAGGAGCACAGCGCATCGTTGTCGTCGCTAACCGTGTCCAACTACCTCATGTCTCATTCACATGTTTGAAAACACACACATTATCATAATGAACGTAAACAACCAACATGGCTGTTGTTAGTACTCACAGCGTCACTTTTCAGCCCTTCAACTCCCTAATTGCCTTGTTGGGTTGTTCCGAAGCCTCTCTTGCACCACCACATACTGTACAGCAGACCCTTATGCTTGGTATGTTAGTAGCTAAGAGGATAAATAAATAACCTGGTGCCCAATTATTAGACATATTAACTCTCTCGCTTGTTAGCTGAAGTCCCAACTGTGTGATACCTAGTTTTGCCTTTCTTGTCCGTATGCTATATGCCATATTATTATTATTATTTATTTTAATGACATAGGCTGAAACATTGTTGTATATTTATCTCTGTCTAGTCTGGCTTTTGTGGTGGTTGTTTTTTTTTTGTCCTGTTTTTGAATGTGGGTTGTGTATGTTTGTAAGTGTGTAGATGTTACTGTTTTTTGTGATGAAAATTAAATACAATTTTAAAAAATCCTTCATTCTTCCAAAATGACCATGAACATCAACACCTCAACTCAACAAAACTTAAGAAAGCAGAACAAGTAGAAAAGTTGCAATTTTATTACATTCACTCACTCGTCTGCTATCAAAAAACACTTAAAATAAGCATTTTTGTGTTTTGTAGATGCTTTTTTGATGAAGGATCGCTGTCAGCACTAACCTTGATGAGAAATACATTATGTTTCCTGTGACTGCTTCACAATAAAAGCCACCCTGTGTTTCACCAGCCAAATGCTTTTTAATGTGATCAAGCTGAAGTAGGAAAAAATGTTGGGTTCACACTGGCAGTAACTTAATACAGCTCTGATATAGCTGTGGGAGAGTCAACTGTGAACAGTAAGGATGTTAACAATTAGATACAATTCTAACAGTAATGCTGAATTACGTACAGGCATTGTTTTCTGTGGATCTTTTGTTCACGTGAAGGCAACTTTAATTTATTTGAATCAATTTGAATTTGAAAACGACCATAGAGAGATAATTACTGAATGTAAATACACTGAATGGCTATTGCAGAAAAAGTAGATAGTATCAAAAACAGGGTTTGATTTCATGAAAATCTTAAGGATTATAAAATCACATAGCTTTAGAAAAGTGTTGGATCAGAGAAAACATTGCTATGTCACATTGTTGTAGAGCATAAAAAATATTTTTTATAACTTGAACAGGGGAAAGAATCCTTAGAAACTGGTGTCACCAAGGTATTTTGGTCCCAGTTTCACATTATGCAACAGAGAGCATCTATTATCAAAATGTTTGCTGGAGTCTCTCCATCCATTCTGATTGTGACAACCTTTGAATGCACACATAGTATCTCATCAGGCATAGCCGCTGAGGTCCTACATATGCACCTACTCATCAGGCTCCACAGGGAGGCAGATTGATTACAATGTCTGAGGAAATCAGGACATGTTGAGGAGAGGCAGGGGGTGGAGGATGATCTTGCACCGCACTGAGAAATCGCACACATCCAGGTGACATTGGGGATAAAGGGCTGCGTAGTAGCAGCAATACAGTATCACCTGCAACTATCATCCCCCTGGGACACTGGCAAGCCTCCCCACCTCCATCCACCCACATTCCCCCCAGGACAGTGATCCAGATCAAACAGCACCATCAGTGCGTGTGTGTGTGTGTGTTTGGGGGAGGGGTACTGGGGAAAAAACAGCAGTTCATTTATCACATTGAATCAACTCTAATGAAGTGACAATGCATTAACGCATTCACAGAGGGTGGCATGGAGACAAGAGGATTTGATGAGTGGAAGGGAGGGCTTATAAGAAGGAGGACTCACGTTCCCAGAGTAAAGGTGATGGTCCAACTTGCTCAGAATAGAAACACAAGCATGTTGATACATAAAAATGTGTGCATAGCTGGTGTGGCTTTTGTTGTGCTCTCCATGATGTTGGAAGCGTGTTAGGACTTAAAGAGAGTTCACTTAAACCTGGAGAAACTAGAAATAGTAGACCGCACAACTAATGGTGGTATTTTATTACCATTTGCAGACAACATTTTGCACTGGGGAGATGTTGAGTGAATATATCAACCAGCTCCTTCACTCCACAGATTTCATACACATTTTTGTGTTTTATTTTCTCCTCATAAGTGTTTCTATAATAGCAATATAACCTTAAAATACCATTTTTTCCCCATGTTTTTGCCTATTTGGTACAAATCATCACTTTCAGGTAAGATAAGATGAGATAAGATAAGATAATCTTTTATTGATCCCCAGGGGGAAATTCAGGTGTGACAGCAGCAAAAGGACAGAAGTAAGTAGAGAAACTCAAAAAAAATAAGAACAATAAATATTAATTTCTTTATATAAAATAAAACAAGAATAGAATAAAATAGAAACTATACAAGAGTGATTAAACTCAAATTACAGTACACATATAGTATATAGTAAATATAGTATACTGCATGATAACAGGGAGAGGGGGCCTCCTGTTCCTCTGGCAGTCCACCACCAGTTCTTTGGGTCTTGCTGATATTGAGCTTCAGGTGAAATGGACATCTGGGGTGTAGAGTGTGAAAAAGAATGGCACCAGTACAGTTCCTTGAGGTGTGCCGGCGTTGCTAATCACAACCTCAGAGCCATCCACTCTGACATACTGAGGCTTTGAGGTAGTCCATAATCCAGGATGCAGTTGCATCGCCAGGAGCTTTTCCCCTAGAAGGCAGGGCTGGGTGGTGTTGAAAGCACTGGAGAAGTCAAAGAACATGACTCTCACTGTGCTGCCTTGCTTCTCCAGGTGTGAGAGGGCCTTGTGGGTCAGGAAGATGATGGCATGTGTGGCTGGTATGCAAACTGCAGTGGGTCCAGGAAAGCAGTTAGAAGGGTCCTCAGGTGCCGCAGAACCAGCCTCTCAAAGGTCTTCATGACATGTGACGTTTTGTCCCATTCCACATGTCCTTCGCACTGGACCCATTTTGGCATCAATCTTCTTCCTGTAGGTGTTCTTGGCCTTTCTATTTCCTCTTAAGCTCCTTTCGGACAGCCCGGAGTTCCTCACTCCTCCCTTGCCATGGAGGCCCTCTTCTTCCTGTTAAGAAGGTCTTTGATGTCTTTATTGATCCATGTTTTTTGTTCTGGAAGCAGCAGAGCTTTTTGGAGGGTACAGTGGTGTCCTCACAGAAGATAAAGTCCTCACAGAGGTAAAGGCGTGGCGAGGGGGGTGGATTTTGTGTTTGAAACCCCCCTCCCTTGTCACCAAAATCTTGCGCAGTCCATGCAGACATTTAGGACATTTTAACCATCCTCTTTGTTTGACAGACCAATTTATTAATTAACCTATCATATTACTGTGTAGTTCACCCTAGCAACTGGTACTTTAGATGTAGGCTTACGAAAGCCAATCAGAATGTGGTATTGCTATGACAGTGGGGATAAGTGGGGTCACCAGGGGATTCACTAGGACTGTTCAGCTTTTGCTAAAAGCTCTAAAGCGTTAAGCATGATGGATTTAGAAAACACAAACAATCTGTGACCTCAATTTCAAACAATCTTTTTTGACCATCCGAATAAACTGCTGGATAACATCAACAGTGCTTCAGATAACAAACAAACCAGTGGAGAAAGCAGTGCAACAGGTGCTGTAGCTGAGGATGGAGGATCACTGCCAGCTAATGCAAGGCTACCTGTAAACTGATGCTGAAGAATACTATGCTAGGAGCAGTTTACTTAACATTTGCAATGTCTATCAAAGAAGTATGTCGATTTAAGAGTTTTAATTTCCTTATACCAGAAGATCCAGTAATATTTATATCAGTGGATCTACTGTAATATACTTACTCCAAAAAAAGACAAAAGCATAATTGTCATTTCAAGCTTTGGGTTTTACCTTTAAAAAATCAGTAATGGGTAGAGGTGTCGGGGAAAAACAGATGATTTCACAGGCCTAAATTGTTTGTAAGATAGATACATTATATATTCTATATATATATATTAGTACAATACACGATGCTCTCAACTTTACGTAAACTACTCCAGTTCAGTGTTTTTTCCTGACACCTCTACTTGTTCCTGAGGCATGCTTCATAAAGCAAGATTAACAGTTAAGCTAGGCTTACTTCACTTAACCAGGTTAATTATCCATTTCATAGAGCAAATCTAAATGAGTCTGACCTAGGTTACACTGGAAACGTATTCCTCTACACAAGCCTGGTTTCAGTCAGGTTAATTCTCAGGCTTGGCTTCACCTACTTCCTTTCACGTATTTACTGTAAAGTCGTGAACAGCAGTTCTTAAACCAAGTTTGACTGTTTACATTATAATTGGTTTTATGATAGAACTTATTCCTGATTCAGTTTGTTAGGCTAGCAAGGCTTTTCAAACTAAACCCTGCTTTCCTGAGCCTTTTTTATGAAACGCCCGCCGATGATGGTTTTAGAGTGAAACAGAAAGCTTGAAACAGCAAATATGCTTCTATCTTCAGTGTTGACCGTTTTTCTTCTTTTTGGCTCTGACCAAAAAAACAAAAAAGCCATCCATGAGCACATCACAATATTGATCCTAGATGGGTTTCAAGCTAAAATGCCATATTAAAGGCTTGTCTGCAGTGGGTGTTTGAGAGATAAAACAGACTGAAGGAAATAATGATGTTTCAGAGAACTTTGTGCTTCTGCCAGATGAGTGAGGAAAGACTCTCTATGGTGCTGATCTGTCCTCAAAAACATCTCTGCTTCATCAACCAGAGAGACAGGCTGGACGTAGAAGAAAAAGGTTCAGGTTCAGTGTCAATGCAGGGAGTAATCTTTAACACTGGCCAATCAAATACGAGCAAGAGCACATTCATCGTGGATTACTTTGTATTGGAAATGGTGTAACTCTAAAATGACTGTTGCAGTCAGAAATTTCCAGAGTTGTAATATGGTTCATCATAGTCTTGCATAGCATGGCATCTGATATCCTTCAAAAACTCATGGATTTATACTACTCAAACTGGACTGCTATTCTACCTGCAGGAACATGCGCCCACCGACGGACCCTCTTGCATGTCTCAGCCCATTCAAAATGGCAGCTGAGACTGCATGCTCCTTTGTTCTGTAGATAAAGGAGAGCCAGCTAACTTGACAAGCAATAACAACGACAACAAAGGAGCGACCTCTTTTCCTCCGACCTGCAGCCAAGGAACTGTACAGCAAAGACCGCTTTCACCATCGGAACCACAGTTCTTCTCAGCCTGCCTCATTGAACGGATTTGCCAGCTAACAAAGCAGCACAACAAAGGACCCCTTTTCCTGAGGACTAGTATTGTTAACTTCAACTGGGAATAACATAGCGTAACTGTGTACAAGGCTCAGCATAAGGCTATTCAACTGTTGTCAATGTATGTGTATTGACTGAATTCATTCACTGAGCTTCGTTGTTGTGATGTGTTTTGGTTAGCCACAGCGCTAAGCTGATGTTGGTTCAGCTTCACGTATGTAACTGGAGTTACATCCATTAGACTAACTATTATGTCTTGCATGCAAACTAACACACAAGAGTGAATGCTGCCAACCTCTACTATGTAGACCTCCAAAATCAACTTCAACTTTCTTATACGGTAATTTTCGTTGTAGTTATTAAGTTAATTATTAATCAGAGTTCCAAATTGATATTTTACTGGCCTGCATTTTATGAGACTGAATCAGTGAATTGGCTATCTTTTCCCTTCTTTAGGGGTATAGTGCCCCAAGGTGGACTTGCTGTAAATTAAGTCCTATTACTTAACATAATTATTAATTATTTTTGATAATTATTAATTATTTCTGATAGCCCGTACATATTTTGGTATCCTTTAAACCATTTTGTCCCTACACATGTCTTAATACAGTGCTGATTTCCGTCTAAGTGGCTTCAATCTAAATGTCTTCAGAAACCTTGTCAGTGTCTGTAGCTCAGATGGTTGCCACTTCCTCAGCAATGAAGCCAGTGAAATGCAAGGGGCTGTGCACTGAGTGACATTTAGAAAAATGATCAATACTTAGAAAATCAGTTGTATTACCATAGAGTTTACAGCAGCTGGGGTGTATTTTAGCTCCAGGCTAAGTTGAGATTTAAGGAGTGAGAGGATGTTGTGGTTGAGGGAGGTTCACGGGGGTAGGAGGACCAATGAGACTACTTGTAAAACACCAGGCCATTATCGTCATGCAGAGCTTAGCATTCAACATATCAATTTCATTCCGCCAAGGCTTGGGATTCATTTGGAATTCAGTTACAGTTTCATATTACTTCAGCAGCAAGATGGAAGAGGTGAGATGGGGAGAATAAGAGAGAGAGAGAGAGAAAAAGAGGGTGAAAAAGCAGCAGCCTTCAATGCGAAGCAGTGATGGCGGTAATGGCTATAATTTCTGCCACACACCCAGGGCACACCAGCACCTGAAGCACATTAGAATAAAGAATCTGTGACTTTTTGTATTTTCAACCAGCCTGCCTCGAGTTCAGCTCAGAGGTCAGCCATGTCCACGTGAATGGAGAGAGGACAGAATGAAGAAAAGCATGTAGGGAAACAGACAAATGGATAAAGAACACATGTGGACATGATGGGCAACAAGCATGGCTTTCACATGCACTGTAATCTGTTAATTCCCACCTTTAAGCAATCATCTGAATTCTGGAATATCCATGTAAATCCTAAGATCTTTTTTTAAAGTTAATAATAATAATAATAATAATATATAAAGACCCTATTATTATGATAATATAATAATAGGGTCTTTAAAGTTAATTTAAAATTAAGGTTTTGTTAATTGTTTAGGTAAAGTTAATTACATAGTTGAAGTACATTTAAATGCAAACAAATACTTTGAGTACAGGGAGTTTATAGCACAGCTAAGAAGTTTGCATGGTTCGGTAATCTTATACAATAAATTACTACATGTTCTTTAATAGGTGAGTCCAGAAGTGGAAATCAGTACAAAGCATCAGTACCAGGTTTCCTGTGGAGTTTTTGACCTCTGGTAGTGTCATGGAGATGTTTCACCATGAGTGGGTCCATGTTTTGTGTAGCTTGTGCATATGCACAAGGACAAGGACGTGCGCTTGTGCACAGCTGGCAAGAATACACATTCCTGCCAATGTTTTCACATTATTCCACTGATCGCCAGGTGGTGGTAACAAGCCAAGATATACTGCAATGCACCATAAAATACTTTATAAAAAATAGTAGTTTTATGAAGAAGGAAATGCATTCCACACATTTGTCAGACCTCAAGGATACACTGAATTTCAACGTTTGTTTATCGGAAAACTCCACAGGGCACCTTTAAGTAGAAGTATAGCAGCATTTGTAGTAAGGTATACTGAGGTATCAAAGGTGGGTTTTGATACTTGAAGAAGTATTCAGGTATTTTGCCTAAATAAAAATAGCAGCACCAGAGTGTCCCGGTGGCTTTGGGGTCTACGAGATGCATGCCATGTAACCATAACATTCCTCGGTTTTGAACAACCCCAGCTCGAATCCTACTGGGGACCCATGCTGCTTGTCATTACCTCTCTCTCCCCTCATACTGTTGTATTATTGTAAGCACTACAGTGTTTCCGCTGATAACGTTTCAAAAAATCTTTGCCGCCAAGGCAAAAACAAAATATTCCACAATCAATCACCTGATCTGCTTCCTCAATACATATGCGGTTGTTGTTGCTGCGCAACGGGTTTGTTGCTCTACTCGCGAAGCCCGACTCAGTAATTAACGTGATTGCATATGTTACCTTTCCAGATCCACGGCTCCGAACTGTATTTGGGAGACATCTGATTTTTGGTTATTTTTAATTGACTTCAGCCTGAGTCATAGCTGGTAACTAGCTTTTCACACAACTCTGCTGTGAAGAATGCAGAAGTCCATGTCACACAAGATTTCTCTTAGAGAAAGCTCGGTGGCCTGCCCCTTCAAGAAAAAGTACTGAAGGATCTCCAGTACTGAAATATGTAACGTAAAAGTATTTACAGTACTCACCAAGCCTTATGTAAACTGAGGTTTTAAAGTCAATGGCAGCATGTAGGTGTGTTATCTAATTTCCTGGTTTAATCTGATTACTCCATAAATCTGCTTTTGGTGAAAACACAGATCATGCTTTTTTAGTTTTAGCTGACAGCATGCCTGCCTCTTTTACTATCACATATGATTAGCAGAAGCACTGTTCTGCCTTTGTGGAACTTTCAAAGCCATGAATGGGGTAAAACAGTAATATTGATATTCACACCGTGTTCATTTAAATGTGCTTACAATTCAATAAATTAAGAGCAGTTGATCTTATGTTATCCACAGGGAGGGAAAAATTAACTGAGTGAGGTTTTTTATTGAGAAGATCTTCTTGAAAAGGTCAACGTGCACTTGATAATCAGCAACCTGTTTGAGGCTTTAACCAGCAGACTTGGGATATTCAGTCGAAGATAGCTGGCTGTCAAACAGTGTAATGACGGCTACCATGACAGCTGTGTGAGTATGATTAATGTATCAGTGAATTACTCCATTCATAGACATTATAGCTCTCACGTCATCAGTGATACTACATCTTCCAGCGTGTAAATAACTTTGTTTATATGCATTTAGAAAGGTTTGATGTGCATTGAATTAAAAAAATGCCTGATCCTGATCCTCCTGAAGGAAGATAATAGTCACTCAGAAATTCCACTGAACGCCCAAAGGCCATAATGTTAAAGCAACGGCAGCCGAGTGTGAACTCTTTGTAGATTAATGTAAGATTCAGTGAGAGTCAAGTTCATCCACCTGTGCAGCGCTCAGAACTTTTTAAAAGGCCAGCATCAGCAGTCCCGTTGGACTTCAAATGCAGAAACAAGCCTCTGACTTCAATTAAAACTGATCAATACAATGAAGTGGTGAAAATCAGTAGGAGAGGTCTGGTTCCATTGATGTTGTTGTCTACGAGGCATTAAACGTAGAGGAATAAAAGGTAAAGTGTGAGTATCATGCAGAGAAACAATATATATAGGAAAAAAAATATATAGGAGTTTACATTCCTGATATGCCTTTGTTTTATTGCAGGTATTTGCAATTTTATCGATCTGACTTGACTCCCCAGTCTCATCCCCATTATTCCTCATGTTTTTGCAGAAACAGGAAACATAGAAGCAATAAATTCACACTGAGTTCAATGCTGAAGGGGAGACTTTTTTGTTGTTGATCTATTCTGTACACACGGCATATAAAATTTACTTGACTTGACCCTTTAGTTTCACTTAATTCGTTTAACTTGGCATTGTGTTCACATTAACCAATCCCTGTTTAAAAGGGGGGTTATTTTGTTTTGTCAAGTGACACACCCGTCCCACCAACATATATTTTCAGTTGCCACAATAGGCCAATTTAAGTGAAGCTAAGAGTTGTCATTTCTGTTCATCTGCGTCTATCTCATCTATGCTTGTCGCCATTTTTGGTGCCATTTTTCTGTTGCTGTTTTTCTAGCTGGCCATGTAAGAAGATGAGGTCCTGGGAGACTCTCCATCACCCACTACAACCTGCAAGGTGAGAGTCCCATGACCAATGGGAGGAGTCTAGGTAGCACTACAGCTAGCGAGTTAACTTGCTTGCATGTTTATTGCCAAATGAGTGCTACTGGCTGTGCAAGCTGGTGTTATGTTATTGATCTCTGACTGTTGATATGGCTTTATGAGTTTTTACCTTAACAGGTATAATGTCATATTTCTACAGCTGCTGGTCTTTCTACAGGCCTTTTTAGTTTGTTTCTTACATAATCATTGTTTTCAGAAATTTTCAAGGACAGTAGTGCCACATAATATAGAGATTTATAGAGATACATAAACCAATAAAATAAAGACACCTGCCTTCAGAAACTAGAGTCCAGGTAGGAATGTTGCACCAAGCAGGATTACTCAGTTAGCCAGGTAACTTCTAAAATAGCATGCAACAACTTCTCTGAACATTTATCAATAAATAGCAATAATCAATACGTATGACTAATTGACACCTAATATATTCAAGTTTAGTTTATTTTTCACAGGTGAGCTGACAATCCAGCTTCCTGGAATACCCCTGAGACCTGAACCTGTCCTAAACAAAACAATCCCATTTGGGCAGTAGTGAAGCAATGGAAAAATAAAAAATCATTTCTTTCCTTTAATGGCCCAAAATTTGTAGTTTAAGTCGTAAACTACACAAAAACTGTCAAAAAAGTAATTTAACTACTTGTATCACTGCAAATATGAATGTAGTTAAACTACTAGTTTAATTACATGTAGTTCACTATTCCCCAATACTGAGTACAAGCAACAAGCTGGCAAGGTTACCAAAAGTAGCTTACTGACACCTTCAGCTGTGTCTGTACTTGCTTGCAAGTCGTGTCGTTGGCAGAGAAACAGTGCATAAGGGATTGAGGCAAAATAAAAGCATATGTGTTCATGGTAATGAAGAACAAAGTCCAGAGCAACAGCGCGGCATGTTTTTAATAGTTTTTGGACAACAGTGGAGCTTTATTGCACAGAGAAATAAGTTATATCACAGATAATATTTATTTTTAGGATCGGGTCATTGTTGGGTTTGGTCTGTACATGTGATTTGTTGAAAAATGTAGAAAATCACCAGCTACACTACTGCCAAACATAACAGTGAAAGAAAAAGGCAAACCAAGCAGTTTGCAGAGCTGATCTTTTTGACCCTCTGCCCTGTGCTGTACTTGTCAATACCTGTGTGAAGTTTTTCCTGAAGTCAGTCATGTGAGAAAAAAGAACTGAGAGCATTTTAAGACTCCCTCCCTGTGCCACCCAGCCGTCCTCTGACAACAAGAGGTCATGTCATTATTGTCTCCCCATAGGATAGGAAGCATCCAGACGAGCGCCCTAATCAGAACATGGACTCCCTGGCTCAATCATCCCTGTCAGGGGCAATAATTACTCCACCGTCATCTTAATTAAAACTTGGCCTGGTAATTAAGAGTCTTTGTTTACCTTGCAGGGGCAGCATTGATATGCATGTCATCACTCACTATTCCTGGCTTTCATTGCCCTTCCTCTGCTTCAGGCTACAAGCCTGTCACCCTTCTCTTCTTTTATTGATGCTCTTTTCCTGTCAGAAAGACACTGTGGGCTTGAGGGGGACCTCCATCAACACCCAATTATCCCATGTTTGCCGATTGTCCTGGAATGGACGGTGATGGAACACTTTGATGTGTGGAACACCTTCCCAGGAGGTAAGATAGTGGCGGAAGAGTAGAGAGGGAAGGAAAGGCAAACAGGGGACAGAGATGGTGCAGATGGAAGGACGGCCATAGGGAGGGGTGCTGCAGAAAGCTTGAGTGGAGGGAGAGGTGATAGGGTATTTGTGAAGGAAATGAGTTGATGTTGGCAGTTGAAATCTCCTCATCATCTTAACAAATGCAAATCATTGAGAGAGGCCATGGCAGCAACCAACACAGTTACTAGGTACAGTCTCAGTGGCACATTATAAAGAAACAGATTCTCCACTCTAGCTGCTCTTGTATGTTTTATGGAGTCTAGAGGGGAAAGCATTCCCTCCTGGTTTCTCTATGGTTTGTGTCCGTACAATGTACACACACATTACTAACTCCTGCTTTGAAATGAATAATCATTCTCATGTGGCTATAAAAGGCAGTGCAGCGGAGGTAGTGCTGTTATTCTTCAATGTGGCTGTAACATTTAGAGTGTTAGAGGCCACTATATGCTGTAAACATGAGTGCTAGAGGCCTTGAGTGGACACAGTTTTTCTCCTACACACATAAGCCAGAGCCTCGCCTGAGGTCGATGAGTATTTCATTCTTAGAATCTTCTACATCCAGTGTGTGAAGTGTTTTAACTGACTAGTTTAAGACCAATCCTGTCTCCTAGAAATTAGGTTTATGTACAATACTTAATTTGCAACAGTAAATAAGTTTTGCAGGAAACATTAGGCAGCCGAATTACATTTTGTAATGATATGGAAATTTAGCTAATTAACATATCTGGCATGTCACAAAAATGCTGATACTGAACATATCAGTAAAATGTTCAATGACAAGGTAGTACACTTTTTTTTGCTGGTCAAGTATCGTTGTGACAACAGCGTTATTTACCCTTTTTATGGTTATGTTTAGGCACTCACAGCACAGGGTTAAGATCATGGTCTTGGTTTAATACAGAAAAAGTCTGCAGTGACTTGAGACACAAAGGCCCTCATTTACAAAATGAACGAACGAATTAATGAATGAGGGCCACTGTGTTTATTTATATTAAAAGCAAACCATTATCTTTCCCTAACTTTAACCAAAGTGCTCTTCTCAGCACTCAGTGCCTCTTCTCAGCACCACCTTTAGGTTTTTTCTCTTTTTGTTTGTCCATCTTTCTCCACTCTTTATCCAAATAACATCACAGAGGTGGGAAGAGGCGGGGCCCAGGTAAAGTTAGACTGGACCGAACCAACTGTGATTGACTGGGAGAGAGAGGCTGACAGATGTAATACCCAACCGCAGTGGGCCGGGAGCCCACTCGTCCGTGCCAGTCAGCCACAGACCACCCGGTTATTGTTATTTAAGCGGGGCTGGGCTTATTTAAAAATATGTAGATTTTATGTTGCATTGACCCCAATTATCAAGCGGCCCACCGGGTGCTCCAGATTTCCCAGATTTTTTTTTTCTTAACTTTTTGGATGGCAAAATGCACGTTTGGGTGGGCTGAGTCCACCCCTGCCCATAGCTTCCAACAGTGCAGGTTGAAAATTGCATGATTATGTTGTTGAATGTATTAAATTACAGCAATGGAAATTTACATTATGCTTAGTTGACCTGCACATTATATAACAGGTACCGGGACCAGGAACAGGGCCTCAGCCATTATTTGAGACCCAACCTCCATTTGAGAAAATATATTATCAAATTAATCATTCTACATTTATTCCAGCACTCTTGGCTCTCTGCACCCTTGCATTATTGTATTCTTGTTTACAATTTACAGAAACAGTTTGACTTGTATAGAGACATTGTATTTTGTTGTCCCTTGTTGCTATTTATATGTATTTATATATGCATTCATTTTTTCACCTGCTTCTATGTACATAATAGTTTACTTTTACCTATCTTTGTTCAGCTTTGTTGTTCTTGTTTTTAGCTGTATGTCTGTTTTATTTTCTTGTAAAAAAAAAAGTACATTGAGAGCAACAAAAAAAACAAAGTCAAATTCCTTGTATGTGCACACATACTTGGCCAATAAAGCTGATTCTGAATCTGCAGGCTGTGTGCACTACATAGGCTTAACATGGGGGAGCTGAACTTACAATCAAATCACTTTCATGAGTATGAAACATATACCTGTAGGTTTTAAAGGTGACAGTAAAAGTCTCCTTCCTTTTTGGAAACAGTGGTCATCATGGATTCATGTCGGCTACAATAGATAGCAGCTTTTGAAACAACTCCTGCTGCATAATACACTTCTCCACTATCCACATACACATATTCTGTCTCAGTCCTTGCTCATAACCCTGTACAGCTCATGAGCAGTTTTGGTTTGCTCACGTTAGAGCATCCTCCTCCTGTTCTTTCATCAGTCAGAACTGCTCTGTCCAGGGGGGAAATGTGGACAAGGTGAAAGATTGTTAAAACTTTGTGTTCTATACAGTGGGTTTGTCAGTAAGAGAAAAAAACGACAGTAGTGGAAAGCAGCAGGGAAAAAACATGAAACAATAAAAATTATCATGCAGCAGACAAGGCCTGTTCAGAAATACATTGAACATCTGTTGCTGTTGCAGACCGGCTGCAGTTTTTGTCTGCTTCCTTTAACATTTGTGGACCTCTTTACCAATTTCAGTTTGCTCAGCCACCAACCAGCTGCTGTTTCAAAGCAGACAGCTTATCAAGATGAGTGACAAGTGTTTGAGCAGAAACTTGACCACCTGTGGGAGGGGGGCAGGACTAACAGTACACCTCCTGGCCCTGTGAGAAAAGTTACATGCTCTGACTAGTTTGCACACATCAGTCATTTTGGTATTAATATGGTTTACATATCTGCAGGAACACTTTCTGTGTTCATCAGTGATTATTAGCAATGATTTCCAGTTTATTATTTCCTTGTACAGTCCATCTGTCAATTTGTAATCTTGCAAAGGCAACAATTAAAGGGGCACTACACAGATTTACTCATACTACTCAGTCCCATCCAGCCTGTAAAAACAGTTGTATAACTTCATGTTACCAGGGTGAATAAATGTCTTTTGATATAGAATGGTTGGCAAGCTCAGTTGACAATGTCAGCAATATCGGTCAGGCAACACTTCCATGGTCTGCCAATTGAAATCTCAGCAAACCTTTTCTAGCCTTCATCCTCGAACATCAATTTTCAGATAGTTATTTCTCGAAATAACTATTTGATTAATTGATTGTTTATGTAGTGTGGAGCGCTACATAGTCTGGGAGAAAGCACTACCTGACAGACTTCAGGGTAAAAAAAGTTTTCCTTGAAACTCATTCAGCTCCCTGGCTAGAGAGCTGCCCAAGCTACTGTAAGAGTTTTGGTTTTTCAACCTACAAACTCCACTCATTAACTTGGTATCCAGCAGTAGCAGGCAGCTGTTTTCAGTGAAAAGGCTCTGATAAACCCACTGTACACTACCTGCTCAGCACCAAACAGCAGACAGTTAGAGACTAGCTAGTGAAGAAAGTACAGCCAGTTCTAGCATTTCTTGATCCCAGGCTAGTCTGTTGAATGTTCCGGCCTTCTGAGGGTGATATTCAGTCATCACCTTGGCAGTAGCCTTTTCTGGCAGCACTCTGGGCAATCAGTGGCTGGAGAGGACATTAGACTTAAAGACTTGACGACAGAAGAAGATATTAGGTGTCCAGTAATGGGAACAAACCAAAGACAAATCTGGCAACAGCTCTGGGAACATAGAATAAATCTGGTGGTTTGTTCAGGGCCTGTGATGGAGCAAGTGTTTGTGTGAGTTTTCCTCTGCTCGGCTCAGTAACAATGCCATGGGAGCCTCCAAGGGACCAATTTCCTTTAGTTCTGTGGGCCATGTCATGTCTTTGTGTTTATTTGAAGAGGATGGGGAGAAAGAGGAAAAGGTAAGAATGTGAGTGATTGATGTACGTGTTAACACCCAGACACCTGCCACTATTTTATGTCTGCCACAGTCCCTCAAACATCACTGTGCCGCCCTCAAATTATGTGCTGAATATATCTTGGCTTTAAGTTAAACACCTTCTTCTCATCAAAACTCTGGAAACAGTCACCAGTTTATCCACAGGTTTATTGACTTGAAAAAGGGTGAAACTGAGAACACACAAACATGGCATAATCAGTCAAATTGCTTACTGTACATGTCTTGTACATACGCTGTAAACATACTTTTTATCATGAATTAAATCACTCACTTTTAAACCTTTTTAACTCAAGTTTACATCTGTATTATGTATTTATAGTTTTTAAACTATCACTCTAGTTAGCCATAACTTTCTTATTTTTAACATGTTATCGATCTTTTACCGTACTATAAACTCCTACTGACTATACACGTAGCATATGTTAAATGAAATCAATAGAGACTAGCTTAGTAGCAACTAGCTTGAAAATCAACTGAGAATTGTTATCAGCATTTTTCCTCAAACTTCACAAACAACCTTTTGTAATGACAAATAATGATCTGTAGTTAAACATAAGGATATACAACAATAATACATACCAACGATACTCCGTGTAGCATAAGATGTAAACCATTATTTGCTCATGTAAACAGACAGCATGCATCGCTGTTCTCTATGCAATGTGCCTCCTGCAGATCTCAAGCATGACTTCCCGTAACCTCCTCCCGTGTCTCTTAAAGAGACCACTACCCACTAGTGGTGGTATTATGAACTTACTCCTTAAACTATTAAACAAAACTATGGAAACAGAACAATATATATATATATATATATATATATATATATATAAGATCCGCTGCACAGACGAGTGCAACGCATACAGTTATTTGTTACTGTATATCATTAATTTCCTTCCCGTATTGCTTTTCACGCAGTTCTCATCAAACACACATTTCACAATTCACTCAGTTCTTCTGATGTGTCACAAAGTACAACTCTGATTTAATGAAATCACATGTTACAAAACTTACGTGGATGTGCTGACTGGCAATGTTTCGTTACACATCTTACTTTAGTTTATTTAACTTCGTTCACACAAGAGCTGTTAAAGAGCAACAACATATATACATCCGGTTACACAGCTCCACTTCCAGTGGAGTCAACCAGCATAAATACGGACAGCGCCACTCTGCCATTGCCACTGGGGTATATAGTAAAATCCTGTCATGATTCAAGCACTCTGCTGCCACCTAGCGTCTACAGTCATCAAGTGCAGCCCCCTCTTTTACCGCCGCGACATCACTGTGGTAATGCTGCAGCAACTGCGTCAAATGAAACGAGAGACATTGTTGAAGCAAAACTATGGTTTGCTGAAGTGCTTATATATATATATATAAACAAATAATTAAAAGTACCTGATTGTATGTATATCTAACATATAAAGTGTGAAGATTGTGTTTTAGCGTGCAACATAAAAAGATCATAAAGTTTTTAAAAAATATAGTCTGAGTGATCCTGAAAAATAACTGCGTCACAAACATGTCCAGACATGCCCTAAAGTGGAAAATCCCCAAACATACTGGAATCAGAGATATGCCTGGATGTGCCCCGAAGAGGGTTGGATCATCCCAAATTTGGGAGAAATTACACCATTATTTACCTAGCAATAGATGATTATTTTTAGAAATAGGTGGAGAGGCTCAGGTTTCTCCACCAATGAGGGCATGGGCACTTGGACAATATAGGGCAGTGTACAGACAGTGGAAAATCAGTCAGGTTCCGGGACTGACTCGGGTTTTATTTCTGTGAAGAATAAAACTCTATTGCATCGAACTCTGATCGTCTCCAGTGAATTCTTTGAACCTGTTTTGGGANTCCTCCCGTGTCTCTTAAAGAGACCACTACCCACTAGTGGTGGTATTATGAACTTACTCCTTAAACTATTAAACAAAACTATGGAAACAGAACAATCACTGCTGTTTTTTTTTACTCCTGTGAGACATTTCTTTACTTTATGCTGGACAGAAAAGAAGAGCCTCTCCAGAGGGCGATGAGTTTCAGGACAATAACAGAAAATACTGCAGTGATTTTGTCCAGCTCCCATCAAGTGGACTGCACCATATTTCACATTCCAACATAACCTCCCTCAAAAACTTGTAGTTTTTCTGCCCTTTGGCCAGAGTTGCCCATTATTGCTGACCCTCACAGAGGATAGAGGTGTTGAGCTGCAACAGAGAGGGTCTCATTATAGAAGTCCACCAAGAGGATGGACAGACAACTCATTCAGTCTTCATTACGATGGGTGCTTCTGGATGCAGCAGGGAGGACGGGAGATGTTAGGTGGCAAAGGGGCTTCACAAACAGGATGTGACTGGCAAGTCAGAGAGCTCCAGCTCTGTTTCCACATACTGAGGAACAGTGTAGGTACACCACCTCGCTGACCCTGGCTCAGCAGTCTCCCATGCAAAGAACTTTTTGCGGTAACATAAGAATTAAATACAATACTTCAGTAATTACATTTGAATTACTCAGCTCTACTGTCAGAAAATTTTGACAGGATGGGAGAGCCTATTTATTTATTCTTAAAATTGAAAATAAATAAGGTTGAACTTGAACTGTCAAGTTTCAGAAACCTGACTAGGAAACCCCAAGATCCCACCTTTTATGTGGTAAGCCTGTGAATATTCTCATTCATCCAGGTCATAATTATCTCAAGGAAATTGAATCGAACGCACTTACACAGGATAACTCACTCCAGAACAGAACCAAGCTCAAACCAGAGCACATATGCCAACTTCTGGATTTATGCCTAAACACCACATATTTCCAGTTCAATGGCAAATTTTACAGACAGAAACATGGATGTGCCATGGGTTCACCAGTATCTCCCATTGTGGCCAATTTATACATGGAAGAGGTAGAACACAAGGCCCTGAATTCCTTTAAGGGAATAACACCGAGCCACTGGTTCAGATATGTGGATGACACATGGGTTAAAATCAAAACCCAAGAGGTGCAGGCTTTTACTGAGCACATCAACTCAGTGGACAGAAACATCAAGTTCACCAGAGAAGATGTTAAGGACAAGAGTTTGCCCTTCTTAGATTGTGACGTCCATATGAAAAAGGATAGGAGCCTCCACATTGGGGTATNCTGCTGTCTATTTACATCTCAAGGAGAAAGCCCACTCCTTTGAGGACAGTAATGTTCACATCTTGGACAGAGAGGATAGATGGTTTGAAAGAGGAGTAAAGGAAGCCATCTATACCAAAATAGAAAAACCATCTCTAAACAGAGGAGGAGGTCTGCGACACCACCTATCTCCAATTTACAATGCTGCCCTTTCATCTCTTCCCAGGAGATTCAACAACTTAGCCTCTAAGAACAACAGCCGTTCACAAATGGCCTCAGGTGACTCCAACGACTGTCGTTATAACACAATAGAGCACTAACGAAGTCGAAACCATCGTTTCACCATCCCCAACGACCGTCACTCTAACGACTGTCGTTGGCAAATGGAGCACCAACGACCCAATGACATCATTGGCCTTGTGACCGCCTCCTAAGAGGTTAAATACCCAGATCTCCACACCAGCTAGTTGGACCAGTCTAGCCTGGTCAAACAAGCACGAACTGATGAAGCCTCTTGGATGAGAGGTGAAACGTCTTCACAGACAAAACCAAAAATCCAGTTGCGTTCGATTCAATTTCCTTGAGACACCTTTTATGTGCTTTGAATCTATGGTCACTCAATAAATCTTGATACCAAAAGGCCAAGTCATTTATTGAAAAACTTGACCTTGACAGGTCATTCTTGACTTTGGAAACATCAGCTGAAAAAACAATCTCTACTCAAGGTTCACTTTCTCATTTGTTCTGGACCTGTAGGCCGTATCAAACAGTTTTCATCAGCAGAGTGAGTTTGCTCAGTTGCCCTGGAATGTTCAAACTTTCTGTGATTCTGGGCACCTGTGGAACTGTTCATCAATGTTGACTAGAGCTTGTCTGTAAAAAAGTTTTTTTTAGGTTAGTCAATGAATGAATAGTAAAATGAATTTTCCATGTAAGCAAACAAACACAAGAATTTGACAAAATAATCTTCACAAAAGGCCTTGCGATGACATCCAAGCTCAAGAATGCACTTCCACGCGCTGCATAAAAATGAACTAATTGTATATTCTGATGGTTTAACTGGTTAACACTTTTTACAGCCTTGAGTTTTTTTCACAATGCCAACATGGACAAAAAAAAATTGAAGAAGGCAAGCCGGGGACAGGGTTCCACTTCTTCCTCCCTGATGGTGGGCTTGTGGGCAACACACAGCAGCGGTGTATGGTGCTCGTCAAAGCATCACTCACTGTTTCTGTAAGCCCACACACTGGTGGCAACTTGATGCACATCACTGGGAGTTGATTTCTAATTGTTCCCTCTTCTTCTGTCTGTATAGTCTGTCCGTTGTGTGGTATGATGCAACGTGGCCAGAGCGTGTTGTACTGCAGAGTTACTTCATGTTGACAACTGTGTCAGTTACACATAAAAGTTGAACATATAATCCAATGATTAAAAACATCAATATCTTTTTTATTATTATTTTTCAAAAGCACGTACAGTACAGGATCTTGAGTGCAGAGTCTTCATAAATACTTTTATAGATTTTTCATTCAGGTAACATGAAGATAAGAATATCATTGTAAAATGTAACTTCAGCAAACCCCAAAAATCTAACTGTTACAGGTACAGGAACAGGTAACACAAAGAGAAAGAGTCCGAGGAAATTCAGACAAATCTCAAATAAGACACCAATGACAGGACTGGTATGATGCTTTAGAAAGTCACATGACACTAAAGTGATGCAATCTCATTAAAAATTTCAATGAGTTGGGTTTACTTTTGCCTGGATACTTTCTCAATACTGCTTGAGGCAACCCAGTCTCCTAAAAATTACAAAGCGATTTACTGTACTTCATTGCATAACCTGTACTAAAACGGTTCTTTAGTTGCCATGTGTAGATATTATACAATATCCACTTGGAAACAAATAGCAGTGAGGGGAAAAAACAGAAATCAAGGAGATATTGTATGGAGCCCAAGAGGTGTCATGAAGAAAATGATATAATGATCTAATGATAATAATAATAATTCTTACTCTCAATTTAATAATTCGAGCTCTCAAATTACTAATTTGTACTTAATTTAATAATTTGTGCGCTAGATTTAATAATTTGTGCTCTCAAATTAGTAATTCACGCACTCCATTTAATAATTTGTGTTGCGTAATATTGCATTTCCCCTTAACATGTTTTGCTCATGTGGAATTGGTATGATGAATGATATGCTTCAAGGTTCAAGGTTTTATTGTCATTATACAATTCAGGATTGCACAAAGAAATGCAGTTGTAGCCCCCTCCATGCTGCACACACAGAAAATGTAACAGATATACAGATATTTAAATTAGATTAAATAGAATATAAACTATATATATATATATATAAATAAAAAAGGCGATAAAAAAGAACAAACTATATAAAAGTAGCACTAAAGGAAGAAATAATAAGGAAAACAAAATTATATTTAGAAGGAATATATACAAGGAATATTTACAAGGAATGTTTACACACAATGCATACAAAAAATGTATTGTCCCGATACTGATTCCAGTATCAGAAATGCATCCCATACAGCCTAAAATGCGGGATCGGGTGTCGGCGAGTACGCCAGTCTATGCACCGATCCAATACCATAATTTATTAGCCCTGAAAAAAAAACTGTGGATTTATTTCACCGGAAATCAATTCTTCTTCGCTTCATTTATGGTGGAGTGTGAAGGATGCTGTTCTGTAGTCTGGTGGTACGGCAGCGGATACTTCTGTATCGCTTGCCAGACAACAGCAGGGTGGACAAGCTGTGGCTGGGGAGGGTATCGTCTTTTAGTATACTTAGGGGTCTGTGCAGGCACCTCACCTCACCTCACCAATATCACCAATGCTCGATAGATGGGTACCAATGATGTTCTGGACGGTTTTAATCACCCATTGCAGAGCCCTCCTGCCCTGGGCTGTAAAATAAGGTTTCTTAACAAGCAACAACATTAATAAGTGATTGGAAGTCCTTTTTAATTCCTATACAGTTGAGTGAGCATGAAAACTCAGTTCATGCAGAATGTGTGGTTAACAAGCTTGTAATGCATCAACAGCCAATTAGATCTTTGCACTTCATTTATTTTCCCTGCCAGTGTCAAATAAAAAACTCGTCAGTCATTGAAGGTTTCCAGTTCACTGTGACTTTTATTTTTAAGGATACAGAAATTAAGGTCAATGTTTGTTTGAATAATAGTGGCATCCATCAGTAAAGCCATAATCTGATGTTCTTTTGTCCTCAAGCTTACATTTCTCTTTCCCCACCAACTTTACTTTGGAATGTCCCACTTGTAGTATAATGAGATGGTATATAGTATCTTGGCAGTGTGTAAATTTGCAGGTCGTCACAGTCTGCCCCTCTGTTCCTTCCTTAACCCACACTCCCACTTCCCCAGGTCTCTTAGTTGCCATTCTCCTTCCATCCACCAGATGCCCTCAGACTTTTCATTCCAGTTCCTGCCACTCCCATCTCCCCTGCAAACACCTGTCTGCAATCGGCTCATCACTTCACCTATCAACGCAAACCATTGTGCAGTGTGAAAAAACACACCTCTTTCATTCATTTGAACGGAGCCAGTCTGTTGAATTTACATATACATGTCACCACACTCTTTTTGGTGACACAATGAAAATTAAAATGCAATTTTCTGACAATTGGAAAACGAAAAAAGCATTTGACATTTCATTTTCAAAGACTTAACCTGCTCTACAGTGGACAATATTGGGTAATTCCATGCCAACTCACCCAGAATTCAGAACTTTTCCCAGTTCATGTCATGGATTTCCTTGAAAAAATTCATGGGACCTTCCAAAATCCTACAGCTCTACTCCAAATACTTTTTTAGTTAAACATTTTTGAAGTTTCATTTTTACCATTCTTTGTATGTGTATCCAACTGCTTATTTTTCACTGGATTGGGTTTAAATTTGTACTGAACATCCAAGAAACCCCTAAAGGATCATGTGCAACATGTATTCATGTGAACAGTTGTTGCTGAATAAAAAGAAATAAATTTTACCTGAACAAAGAATCTTTAATTTTCACTACTCCACTACTGTTCACTTTCTTGCAACCAAATATTTTGTGTAGTATTAATATAGTTCTATCACATCTAGAAGTTATTTGGTCCTGCATAAAAAACA